>JAOEJH020058020.1:0-10366 GCA_025448215.2 Palythoa grandis
ACTAATTGCTCTATGGCGCTTTACAATACTACTGTTAAAAATAAATAAAATATACTACACTAACAATATTATAAAAAACAATATAAACGAAAGGTATATATAACAAGCTAATCTCAGAGTCTACTCCATCGCCTGAAGATGACTCGTCGAAACGTTGCAGTCTTCCCAGTAACAAGAAATTGTGAGACAATCGGATAGGACATCTATTTGGCTATTCAATTCCATAACGGATAATATTTTTAATTTTTCAGTCCAAGATTGGTTTCATAAATACCCTCGTAGATAACGTACAAAAAATTAACTACACATGGACAGGGTTTCATCAAGACCTGAAGAAACTTACAGGGTTTCTACGTAAGAATCTATCTCTGTCCAAAATTATTAACAAAATAATGCATTGAGAGTTATCTAAGTAAATTGTACGTATCAAAACAGATACGTACAGATACAGATACAGACACAGATCCCTTGTGTCAGCCACCAGACTTGTTACCATAAGTTACCATACATAGTAGAATTTTCTAGAATCGTTCAAACCAAAACAAAAACGTTTGTTACGAGGTTTTGTAAGGACTTTTAAAAATATCAAATTGGCATTCAGCACATACAAGATAAATAATATGCTAGGTAGTGCAAAGGACCCAATCCCAAGAGAATTACGGTCGCATATCGTATACAAATTCAAGTGTGGAAGATTTAGTACTTGCTATATCAGGAAACCCAACGACATCTAAAGACGCGTGTCCGAGAAAACCTCACGGGGACAGGTCTTCGCAAATTTTAAGCACCTTGAACGAAACTCGGATTGCTGTACGGCATATTCCAGTGAATGCTTCAAAATAATCAACCATGGAACAACGCCATTTTGAATTAAGTTAAAAGAAACCATGCATATAGTGGCAAAAGCCAATCTTAAATTAACAGGTCAAACATTTGAACTTGACCTTAAGCTCCACCTTGTAAAATATTACATACAAATAGTTATACTGACAGTTAGTTTGATGCACTAAAGATGAGGTGAGCACCTCGAAGCATGTTTGCAAGAATAAAAAGTGTTGTTTTAGCAATCGAATTCACAAGTCTTCTGCAGCTGCTTCGACCATTTTTCGAAAAGAAGTTTACAGATTATTTCCAAATTTAGCGTGGACACATTGATTTAAAAACCAAATAACTATAAAAAAAACAATTTATTTTCTTTAGTTTGACAAAGTTACATTCAAACTGGAGTAATCTGGTGCTTGGATGACCTGTGCTAGGATCCAAGTTTAACATCTAATATTCTTTTAAAAAATTTCAGCCTGAAGGGGCTAACAGCTACGCTATTTGTGTCTGTAAAAAGTGATTCCCGTTCTTTCAATCGCTTTCTCACAGTTGCCGTCGCCATTTGAGGGAGGGGCGGGTGGTAGGCAAAATGGCTGAAATTAAGAGCATTTGTATGTAAATCCAATGTCAAACAATATTAATAAAACTCAAAATGGTGTCGAAAACCGTGATAAGGTTTAATTAAACCTGTTTTATTAAAACTGTAGATTATCTAGCACACAACATTAAACCTTTTGTAAACAGTCTTGCTTGGTTCCATTCTGGTCTGGAAATCAATCAATAAGAAAATCAGTTGATTTCTTCAACACATTGCTGATTGATTAATCTCATCACAGTGCTAAATGATCAATCTCAGCACAGTGCTGAATGATCAATCTCAACACAGTGCTGAATTATCAATCTCAGCACAGTGCTGAATGATCAATCTCAACACTGTGCTGAATCATTAATCTCAACAAAGTTCTGAATAATCGATCTCAACACCGTCTGAATGATCAATCTCAACACAGCGCTGAATGATCAATCTAAGCACAGTGATGAATGATCAATCTCAACACAGTGCTGAATGATCAACCTCAGCACAGCGCTGAATGATCAATCTAAGCACAGTGATGAATGATCAATCTCAACACAGTGCTGAATGACCCATCTCAGCACGGTGCTGAATGATTAATCTCAACAAAGTGTTGAATGATCAATCTCAACACAATGCTGAATGATCAATCTCCTCAATAACTGAGTCTCTCGGCCATACATTTTACCCACAAAGCAACTTTTTTGAGTAAATTCGTTCCGTAACTCTGGTTGCCTGTCTAATACAAAACGTTTTAGGGATTGTCCACCAAAAGCGGTATGAAGGATGACCATGGTTGTAAAGTTCACGCTATCATCCTGTAGGGTCTCGGGTATTTTAGAAACACCTGCAAGTGGAAATAATTCTGTCAGTGACGTCAAAGTAGTGACTGTTCAGGCCTACAGTAACAACATCACCACACCGACTGATGTAAACCTAAGTCAGTTGTGTGTAAGGGATGATTGATGATGAAGTTGATCACGATGTTGGTGCTGATAGTGATGACAATAAGGACAACATTATTGATCATAATGATGATAATTATGACAATGAGGGTCATGTTATTGATGATGACGATGGTTATGATGAATGTGACTATAATGCTTTGCTGATGATACTACTGACGCAAAAGTTAATGATAATGATTACAATGATGGTGTTGATAATGATTAAAGTGATAATTGAGGCTGAAGCCTCTAGGGGTATTAATACAGAAAGTACAGTATTACCAATGATGTATATATAGCTGAAACAGCAAGGAGCTTGAAAGGTTAAAGTCTCCTAGGAGTCACAGCCATCTTAACAAACAGTTTGAGCATCGTCCATGACTTTTAAATCATGACCTACATAACATCGACTGAAATGCCAATAATTCATGCCAGCGGCAACATTTGCAGAGCAATTTTATTATTTTGGTTTTCGGTAAAAAGTTATAATTTCTTAATCATTCTTTTATTAGACCAGATTTTCTGATACCTCTTCACAGAATTTAGGGAAAGCATGTAATATTGTTCTATCAAGGTTTACAAAGCACAAGTACACTGCCATATTTATCATCATCATCATCAACATCATCATCAACATCATCATCATCAACACCAACATCATCACCATAACCATAACAACAATTAATAGACATTAGCTTATTACATCTGGCTGTCACACTGTGCTCCTAGATCAAACATGGACCATAAGGAATCATCCTGAGATGCCTTTAAATACATTTGGCCCAACCTGGTTGAGCTGCACTGCTTCTGTAATTGAAGCATAACCATGACCATATGTAACTATTTAACTCTAACCATTACCATAACCATAACCACGACCACAACAACAACAACAACCACAACCACAATCACAATCACAATCACAATCACAATCACAATCACAATCACAATCACAATCACAATCATATTCATAATCATAATCATAATCGCAATCGTAATAATAATCATTAAATAACATTATCCAGTAATGTTATTAGGCATGCTGATGTTCAGGGCGTCTTTTAGCTGAGCTTTTCAAATTTATTTCACCTTATATTCTTTTTCTTCCCTTTTAATATCCGCTACATCTTTACTGTGCTACGGTAATTGAGTTAAACACATAAAATAAAATAAAAACATTAAAATTATGCACAATTTAAAACTATTTAAAACAAGACAACACTCACTTCATGATATTGTGACACCATATTCGTTTTTCTCGATGACTTCAGAGTTCTCGTCATCCTCTCTCAGTATCTCGTCTCCAGGGATCTCATTTGCAGTCTCGTCCGTTAGAGGTCCCAGGAACTCATCGAGCTGGTTGAGACCCAATGCGTCCTCAAGTGAGATGTCTGCCAATGAATGACCACTCTCCAGCAGAGCACTGATTGGTTCTAACGAGATAGAAAGAATCCTAATTGACTGAAAGGTATGTTACTGAGGTTTTGTAACCCCATTCCTAATTATGTGGATTTTATTGCAGGCAAGAATGCGAGCATGCAATTGTAATCTTAACATAAAAATTAAGCTGCCCCTGCGTTTTTGTCTTCCATTTGAATGCAAAGAATGCAGACTTACAGGATTAAAATAGGTACCCAATGGGGTAACGAGTATGTGATTTTTATTCATGAACGTGACATGACAAATCATAACGGAGTTATTCTAGACCCTGTCACCATTCACTAGAATCACTTTATTGTAGTCTGGAACTATTCATTATACTTAATACCAGAGTTATTTGATAGAGCGAGTCAGTTTTGAGCCCGATTCAAGTACAAGCCATGAGCCAACTTCGAGTCACATATTTTTTTTCTTAATAATTTTTCAATTCTCTTCAAAAACCAGCATTAACATGAGGAACTTTCACATCATTTGGACATCAATCCTACATCAAAGCTACGATAAAACCTACATCAAACCTACATCAAAGCTACGATAAAACTTGTATTGTGGTTCAATCGTGCTGGTCAATGGCTGAAATCACGTTGGTTTGATGTCCAAATGATGTGAAAACTATTGCTCTAGCAATAGCTCGCAGAACACAGTCGTACTTAGACTTCCACCAGACTCTACACAGTCGTACTTTAGACTGCTTCGTTCTTTTCTTGAGCCCTCAGTATGTTTGGATCCTGGTATTTTCAATTTTAACATGCACATTTTTCAAAACAATGACGAAATCTTGCATTATTTATATCTCTCACGAGTGGTGTCTTATACTCTACTTTATACTTTCCTTTACAAATTTTCGTGAGATTTTTGTCTTCTTTGTTCGGTGCAATCGTATGAATTATGGTTGAACCATCTTGTAAAAAGTCAAAACCAACGGCTAACCGTCCAGCTCAAGTTAGATGCACCATCAACTCGAGATTGAGCCAGGAATGGAAGAACGCTTGAATCGGGTCAAGTCACGTATTAAACAAGCGAAGAGTGCTTTATCGATTCACACGAGGACTCCACTTGGCAATGTTATGATGATGAAACGCCTACTAGATGCTTTTCAGGAGGGTATTGGCACAACACATTTAGTATCTTCCCAGGGTTTTCATTCGTTTGATTCACTGCCTGGAAACACGAGTAGCTCTAGGCTGGTGAGTTTATGGATGCAAGTTCACAAACGGAGCCCTGTGCACACATAGCAATGCATATATTGCGGCTTCGTAGAAAATTTTAAGTTGTTTGATTACTTGACTGCCAACACAATTGCAAGAAAAGGAGTTTGAAATTTTGAAAAGGTTTTGGGGGGACTTTTGCTTCTTTTGCACGGAAAATACAAAGCAAGAAGCGTATATGGACAAATGAAATTTGAAACCAGAACATGGAATTGTTGTTGAGATTTTCACGTTAGAGGTCACAGAATATTTCAAAGAAATAAAATTGAAAACACGTCAGAAAATGGGTTGATTTGGTGATAGAAAGTTCAAGGAAATACAAAGAAAGTATTATGCTTAATTTATGCTGCCAACGTTGGAAAGTAGTTAGATTGAAGTAGTATGTTTGAATTTCCACCGGTCAAGCCGTTGCCGTTAGAAAAAAATGGCGTGCAATTTACAAAGTAGCAATGTACAGATTTTTGTGGTTTGATTCAGTAGCTATAGGCAATTATCATGGGGACATAAACAATTTTGATGACTGATATGAAGGAACGTGTCCAGATTTATTCATTTATTGATAGTTTCAGTACACCGTTTGTTTTGTGGTTGACCCGCTTTCGAGTCTTGCACTGTGCTTGACCTAAAACTTCAGCTGTTGAAATTTTAGTTTTCAAAAGCTGCCACAACTCTTCCTCTTCTCCTTCGTCAATCTCAATCGTTAGATGAAAAAGTCAATGCAGCCAAAAGGATCGTTCCGAAGCTTCAGGGAATAATAATTAGACATATTGAATAATTTCAAAGGAGCAGCAAACACTACTTACACGAACGCGTTTGCTATGGTGATTTTCTGTTACACCAAGCTTCTTTCTGAAAGATTTCTGAAGTGTAGTTTCAAAAAAAAAATAAAATAAAACCTGGATGATCAGCGATCTAAAAGACTAAAAGTACGATCGTAATTTATTCAACAGCGAAGTGACGGTAAGATCGAACTATGATATGTTGACAGCTCGGTGTCTTGAATGAATTGACTGGCGGCTTAGACAGGCCAAGGGTCCTTTTATAGAGCGGGTCCTTGTTTAAAGGGGTCATGACTTTTTTCTTTTCCTTGGAAAGGGTCAAAATGTTTTGTTTTTTGATGGATCTTACCAGCCTACCCTCCAGCATAAATACCAGCCTACCCTACAGCATAAATACCAGCCTACCCTCCAGCATAAATACCAGCCTACCCTCCAGCATAAATACCAGCCTACCCCCCAGCATAAATACCAGCCTACCTTCCAGCATAAATACCAGCCTACCCTCCAGCATAAATAATGAATGGTCACTAAGCTTTCAAAAACAATTAAAAAGGTTTTCAAGAAAACTGGAAGTCTTTTAAGTAACAAGATAAACGTTAAGGTAAATGACATACTTTCAGTTTCTCCAAACTGCTCATAGTATCTCATTTGCTGTATAAAGGCATCGTTGTAAACGTGTTGCTTCTCCACTGAGGCTTGACGCTCGAGACTTTCCTCTCTTTCTTGTTTCTGTTCCTTTTCTTGCTCGAAATCCTCTGTAAATGGTTTACGTAGAAAACATTAGCTGGACCAGAAAAAATTTGTTTCTAATTTAAGGTAAAGGTCAAGAGTTTTTACCACAATACACTCTTTTGTTAGAAGAATATTGTTTTTCAGACCAAGGCTGGGTACAGTATTATTATTCTGCCTATTTAAGGTTGAAAATATTCATAAAAATATTCTTAGAGCCATAGATTCTTATAACCATAAATTATTATCTACAAAAAGAATAACAAGAGCTTGTTGTGTTAAACGATATTTTGGACGGTATCCACCGTCCATCTTCAGAATCACGAACTGAAGTTAATGCAATTTACATAAGGAATAGTTGGCATTTTTGCATATAAAATATAATGCTAGTTTCATAACAATAGTTTCCATGGGACTGATTGTACATGTCCTTGTTCGTTAAGATCTGGCGAATGTTCTTTAATTAGTAATACCTCAACAATTTTTCCTTTTATTTTCCAAACTTGTGTAATTTGCACCCATGACTTCAAAGTTATCCATGGAGATGTGTTCGTGCTTGTCAATGCATTGTCTATAGATTTTTTGTCCCTTCCCGCATGAACGTTCACACGTTCTGTGATTCTTCTTGCTGTCTCATCAATGTGGGTGGAAAAACATTGTTGATTCAGACATTTAATTTTGTATATGATGTTATATATATTTGTATTCTTTGCGTGTTTTATCTTTGACTGGAAAATGTGAGTCTAATTTTCTAGTGTTATGGACGCAAGCAACTTGAATGTTACTCGTGACATTTCTATAGATGAGTGTTCTAAGTTGCGCGATGAGTTGTATCCCTTGTTGGTCTTGGTAAGGAAGGACTATGCACCATACCTTTTCATCCTCATTATTGTTTGGTGGTTGTATTGTCTCTGTTTGTGTGGTACCCTTAAATCTTAGCTTGTCTAAAAACTTGCTTGATGACTTTAGTAGAATGGCGGTTAATTTCCGCAAATGTTGTTTTTAGATGTTCTAACTCTTGGTCTAGTAGGCTTTCTCAGAGCACACTACATATGCTCTATTGACTAGGCCTCGAAGTGTCGATCTTTTTCACATATGGGGGGCTGGTGATTCCCAATGTATGTACAGGTCTGTGTTTGTGTCTTTATGGTACACCGAGGTTTCAAAATGACCCTGTTGCCATTTGATCTTCATGTCTAGAAATGTTAACGTATTATCACAGGCAACTTCGTAGGTAAACTGTATCTTAGGATCAAATGCATTTAGTTGGACTAGCACTTGGCTAACACTGTCATTCTTTACACATGTACTCTGAGAACAACCATGCGAGCAGGGACAAAAAATCTACAATGTATAGACATTGCATTGACAACAACCACCAACACATCTCCACGGATAACTTTGAAGTCATAGGTGCAAACTACACTTGGAAAATAAAAAGAAAAATTGCCGAGGTATTACTAATTAAAGAACATTCACCAGATCTTAACGAACAAGGACAATCAGTCCCATGGAAACTATTGATATGAAACTAGCATTATATTTTATATGCAAAAATGCCAACTAATCCTTATGTAAAATGCATTAACTTCAGTTAGTGATTACACCTGAAGATGGACGGTGGATTCCATCCGAAATATCATTTAACACAACAACTTCTCGTTATTCTTTTTGTAGCTAAACTTATATTAGCCTGAACAAATATCTTTTCTTATAAATGATTATAGTAATACCTTGTAGCAAGTGTACAACCATTCAATATGCAGTGGAGTTCGTATCTCTTGTACAGAAAAGTTTGCATACTTGTTACATGTTCCAGTCGATCACCAAACAGACTAGTCATTGGCATTGGCATAGGGCATGTCACAGACAGCAAGTATCGTATTTGGTTGTTTGGTTCGCCTGTTTGCCACTTAAGAACTTTTCATGTTTTTTAATTTTTTAAAATTAATGTGGCTGACAAAACGAGTCTTAGCACGAGTGAGAAAAAAAGTTTAAGAGCAACTGTAGAACTTGAATGAGGAAAAGGACTTAAAAAACTTACCATTTCCTTGCGTAATGTTTGGAGAAATTTGGGCATGATGTGGAGTGAGATTTGCAGGAAGGAACAATAAATGTGATAAAATGGAGATGCTGTGTCGGTGTTTCAGTCTATAAAAACACTTTGGTAAATTTTTACCAAAGTTGTACACCGTAAAAATTTGAAGAAGCCAATGTTTCGGACTGTAGTCCTTCGTCGAAGTAAAGTGTATCTATGGGCACTAAAATGGGACCAAGTTACGCTTAATTTATATTAGTTTTATTGAGGAACAGATTTTTGAATAAGACTCCGGCCCCAAACCTGAACTTTTTGCATGCTACATCAACGATTGTTTTGGTGCCACATCCTGCAGCACACCTGACCTAGAAGAATTTATTTCTTATACTAACTCTTTTCACCCTTCACTTGATTTTACTTGGGAGATCAGTGAAACCTCCGTTACTTTTCTTAACATCTCGATCAGTATCACTGCCAATTATCTTAGCACCAGCGTTCATTATAAACCCTACTGATTCTCACACTTATTTATTGTATTCATCCTCATATCCCAAGCATACCCTCAATTCTATTTCCTTTTCAGTATCAAAATTTACGACATCTCTGTAGTAACGACACTGATTTTTTAAACAAATGTATTGAGATGTGTTCTTTCTTTATTAACTGACAGTACCATGCCGCTTTTGTTGACTGCGCTATACACAAGGCCTTTTCTTTTGATTTTACTACTGCACTCACTCCTAAGACTCGTGCCAACAATGATCGCATTCCGTTTACCATAATTTTTTATCCCATCAACAACTCAATTAAACCCATTGTTAATTGCAATTTTAATTTACTTAATTCAGATTCCAGCATTTTGAATGTTTTCAGTCAACGCTCGCTTTTTTCTTTTTTCTTGGTTAAAGGTACTCTCCCCTCTGATAAAGAACCTAGCACTTTTCATTGAACGATGTCTCACTTGTCCTGTTGTAGCTCCTCACACCTCTGTCTGGGCCCCAAGTAAACTCTCAACATTACCGACCATTTCGATTGCACCACATCTAACATTATTCATTGTATTCAATGCTCTTACTGTAACCAGTTATATATTGGGGAAACTGGCCACTGTTTACATGACCGCATCAAGGATCACCTCTATGATATACGCAAATAACGATTTTTTGTAAATCAGTCTCTCGCCATTATACAATTCTTCCAATTACTCTATTTCACATTTTGTTACATTCGGCTTATCACTCATTAACAGCGGCAACGATTATCCCAAAACCAAAGAAATGTGACTTATTCACACTTTGGGCACTAAATCCCCATAGGATAAATGAGCGTTTTGCATTTAATTAGCCTTCTGTCATTTCTGACCCCTTTTCTTTTTATATATTTTTTTTCACACCTTTCTATCCCTTTATTTCTTTTTGCTTTTCTACCTTTATATCTCATTGGACAATCACTTTTTGCATTACTATATATAACCACCTCTCTACTTGTATCTTTCACACACTTTACTCTGCATAAAAGGACTAAAGTCCCAAACGTCACCATCTTCAAAATTTCCCCAGTGTACAACTTAAAAATTTACCTAACTGTAGCTTCATAGCTCAGTTGGTTACAGGTTCGAATTCAGTTGAAGTCTAATTTTTTTCAGGCTTCTCTTTCGCAATTACTTAAATTGTGTTTATAACTGTATCATAATGTCATTGCTTATAACTGCAGTCTGTACAAAATCCTTTAATAATAAAAGAAAGCCTGGGTAATGACGTTATATTACGATCTTCGCGGTTATAAACACAATTTAAGAAATTGTGAAAGAGAAGTCTGAAAAAAACTCA
>JAOEJH020058130.1:0-10365 GCA_025448215.2 Palythoa grandis
AAATAAAACTACATGTATTCTACCGAATTTCAAATAAGACGAAACTTTGTCAAGGTTTATTGTACTGGTGAACATGACGCTTGTATGTTAATGGACATGACAGCGTTTGGTCTATACTTCATGGCTGAATGCCACATAGTCGCCTATAGATCCCTATAGATACTATAAAGGCAATATAGTCGGTATATATAGTATCTATAGGTATCTATAGGATCTATAGTATCTATACGTATCTATATATACGATCTATTGGGATCTATAGCATCTATAGGTATCTATAGGATATATAGGTTCAATAGGTATTTTAGGTATCTTTAGGCGACTATATGTTCTTTATAGTATCTATAGCGATCTATAGGCGACTATATGGCATTCAGCCATGAAGTATATACCACTCAAACGCTGATTTGCCAAAGATGTGATATTCTAAGGGTGCGTTCGTTTGGAACTATTCCAGATTAGGAGTACTTTTTGGAATTTCAATAGGCCAGAATTTTTGAATTTCCATTTTCCAAACGAACAGTTATTCCAAGTAATTAACATATTCTTACGCCCGCGCAGTCCTTTGCATTTCAGTTCAACAGATTTGTTAAAAACGGATCCCGGAAAAAATACAACAAAAACGGCGTCATGTTAAAACAGATGGATGCCATTTTGTTGTTGTTGTCTTTCAGATTAGTGCAGAGACGTCACTATTACGGATTACTCCGACTGTTCTGGTAGCAGGAGCAGAATAACTGGAAGAACATTCCAAGTAATCCAAAATCAAAATAGCTGCCAATCAAACGACCCTTCCAAGAAATCCGAGTATTCCTTTTCCGGAAAAGTCCCAAACGAACGACAAGATACTAATCTAGCAGACGTTAACGAGTTTTATGAGAGTTATTCAAAAACACCAGCGATGTCAACTTTCTAATTTCATGAATTACAATGCCCGTAAATAGATACGCATTATGTGTAGTGGTCGAAGGTCATTTTGGTTTTGTTTGCGGCGTGAATAAAAGCGGGTAGGTTATATAGGCGAATCTTTGCTAACGTCATCGTTTACATTTTGCTTTATTAACACGCGAATTTAGGCGGAGAAAGAACCAAAATAAAAAAGAATTGAATTTAAAACTTGAAAAAGGCAAAGAAATTGAAGTTCACGAAGAAAGTTTCGGTTCTATAACTATACATGCAGTTTAAAAGAAGATATCGGTGCCCAAAAATCGCAAAACCACTGGGGACAAAACCGATAATGAGTTCTTGTAAAATTTCCAATTTTTAAAAACGCATTACAGGAACAGTGTTTAACATATCGGTCTCATACTTTCAGAAGAAGCTCGTTTTGGAGAGCTTTGTTAATATCCAGAACTTCTCATTTTGTATCTCGATTAGAAAGAAAATTACTTATGTTAATGAAGCAAATCTTGTAAACAAAAATTCACGTATTAACAGCCTTAATGCTTCGGTCTGACTACAATTACTATCTCCGCCGTATCTTAAACGTCACTTTTCCAAATGGTAGTTCTCTTAACATGTTCACAGCGTCCACCTGGCTCATATTTGTCACACTTTTCCCATTCACACCAAGAATTTCATCTCCACTCTGCAGAAGTTTGTTACGCCCAGCAACACTGTCTTTAAACACGTCTTTGATATATAACGGTGCATCTCCATATAAGGAATCGCGGCCCCCAACGAAGCTAAATCCAAGCCCGGATGCACCTTTGTGCAACTCAACTTCCGTTTCAACGGGTTCTGATGGCGTTTTTTGTATTAAGTATTTAAGGGACTTTTTACTTCCGTTGGAAAATAGCCGCTTCTTTAGACGGTAGTATGTTCCTTCTGATACCTGGTTATTATAGGCAAGAGGAACGTTGCTAGGTGACTCCTTGGAGGGCGACTTCCTGTTAATAGTATTTTTCTTTTTTGTTACGTCATCGATAACCGGCCACGCGTCATTTTCAAAGTTTTTCTTGTCTGTTATGTTACTCATAGATTTTGAACGAAAGCGAGGACTTCTAGGACGTGAGAGAACAATGGACACGTGATTCGGAGTGTCCTTTAGAAACTGAATAACCTCGTTGTTAGTCATTCCCTTAAAGCTTTTACCATTGACCGACAAAATTGTGTCCCCTCGTTTCACACGCCTGTCCTTAGCCGCTACTCCTGACACCTGGCGAACCTGTACAGTAACAACAACAATAACAAAACCAATAATTATAACCATAATAACCATTATTTGTTAATGTACCTGCCACTAGGCTGGGACACTGTTAAACTAAATAAAAAAAAACTATAAAATTCACTGTACGCGCGATCTGATTGGTGAAGAGCCGTGGAATAATTGGAGTATAGATCATGCATGATGTCCGCCAATTATCATAAGTGGATGACCATTTTGTAAGGTTTTAAGAAATGATTAAAAAGTTAGAATATTTTTAGCTATGTGGAATTGGGTCTTGGCAGGGGTAATACTTCCATGCATGCCAAAAGGACACTTTAATTTCACATAAACTGAAATATTGATCCTAAAAAAACGTCACTGCAATAATGCCATGATGTTTTACATGGAGCAAAGACAAATAGGGATATTTCATATAAACTGTTAAAATAAGTTACTTTTTAGCGTTAAAAGCTGCTGTCAAGGACAAAGACACATTTTCAAAAAAATTCCTTTGTGAAATCAAACACAAAACTTACCCTAATGTCGTCACCCATGTCCTCGCCGCCTACCACACTCAGTCCCAGTCCCTGACGACCGTCCCTTTGTAAATCAACAGTGACGATCTCAAATTCGTCATCACTGACCGCCCAGCGCACGTTTTTACTAGCAACAACCTTCGCCTCACTTTCAAGCTGGTCTTGCTCGATATTACTCTCGTTGTCGTCTGGTATTCCATCAATAATAGTTACTGGAACGTCGTTGAGACAAAGGTTTAGAGTTGGACTCTCCGGTTCTTCGCGGTACGTTGGACCAAAATCTGGATCATCCAAAGATCCGTTTCGAGAAGCAAACAGGTCTTCATCAGAATGTGGGGTGCCAAATGAAGAGAAACAAATTGAATGTGGCCGTGGCTTAAGCTCAACATCATTTTTCGAATTAAGTGTGAGCTCTGATGATGCCTTCGTTAACGTACTGGTGTCAACCGCAGAAGAGAACACTGGCTCATCTCTCAATTTCTTTGATTTTCTGGCTGGGAGTTCGTTGTATTCAATGTTATTTAATGCACGGTCTTTCTTACGTGCCACGGTTAACTTGACCAAGGGAGGCGTCTGTTTAAGCATTGTTAATGCTTCAGTGTGTGTCACGCCTACAAGTGCCTGATTATTGACTTCAATCAGCTGATCGCCCACTTGCAAGCGATTGCATTTTTCGGCTGGGGATCCTGGTTGAACTCCCTTAACGTATAACATTCCTAAAGGAGTGTCCATTCCGCCTATGATCATGAGACCAATCGACTGTTGTTCCTTCAACAGCTTTACGCCAAAAGAAAAGATATTAGATACTACAGGCTTACCAAATTCTTTGGATGGCAATATTCGTATCAACATGGTTATCTATTCTGTCCAGCACGATGTAAACAAAAATACCAAATCATGTTTGTTAAATTTGTTTAGGCTCTAAAATGTAGAGTATTTCCTGAAACTTATCTTAGCCTTTCTGCTCTAAAGACCATTTGGATATACACTTTGATTAGAAGGTGCTGCCGAGCTAATAATAAAAACAGATTTTTCTTTATTACAATCTTTGCAAAGGCGGAGATTTGGGGATATTTTTCGCAATAATGTAATTTAGAAGAAAAAAATCAACAACAGCCGAATAGATAGTAGGGACTTTACGCAACGACGATGGCAACGCCAACGACGACGGCTCAGAAAAAAATGTATTTCTGATTTGCTCTTTATTTCTTATTGCGCTTCACTATGGTTTTGTTTTCTACACCTTAAGATTTGTGAATAGTAATCGACCATAAGTTCCTCCTTGAGGCTAAACAAACACTGAGAACATTTTTGTTATCACTTCCTCGTAGTTTACAGAACTCTAAAAACGGTCTTTTCACGTTCTGTTTTGTTGCGACAACTACGTGCAGGTGCTCAGCACGATGCATTCCAACGTGCAGTTATTGTAATTACTATTGTCCTTTCACGTCGTCGTCAGCGTCGCCGTCCTCGTTGCGTAATGAATGGAGTTTTGGAGACAGCCCATCGTCATTCTCAACAAATGTGATATAATGATAAAAGATTCCGTCGTTATTTCAAGAGAAATAGTTGTATTTTAGATATAAGGCGATACACCGTAAGAAAAATTAGGTTAACATTTCGGACCTAAGTCCTTTGTCTGAAACGTCAGTCAGAATTTTTCTCACAGTGTATTAATTCATATCTACAATACAACTGTCATTCTCAACGGTTGAATGACAACTGTTGGCTGAAGTTTACATTAACAAACATCGGAAACTACGTACATTATTAAGATTACGTATGAATTATTACTATACTTGAAAATTTTTGGCTTAAACGAGTCTGTTTCAATATTCAACGATGATGGTCTAAGTAATTCTATAAATAAAATTTCAAATGGTCGAAGAAGCAGTAAATTAGTCAAAACTTTGATGTAGATCAATAATATATTGAAATTGGCATGTTTCGGCATGTCGCCTTTTCCTATTTATATGCTATGCTTTTTCTATTTATATGCATACCTTTTTCTATTTATAATCACTTGATTATATTTTGATTATGGCATGCGACATGCCGAAACATGTTAATTTCAATATATTATGGATCTGCATCAAAGTTTTAAATAAAATGTCATAAATCAGACAATCAAACTGGCGTGCTCAGCGAAGTGGCAAGATTGCTGCCTTCCAGCCACAAGGTCCCGGGTTTAAAGCCCGCCTCTGCCAAGCATTGAACATTTGTGTGACCTTTCTAGTAAATTCAACTCAGCTGTCAATCCTTAGGAGGTCGGTAAAATGAGTACCAGCGTCTGCTGGGGGCTAACCTGCGATGGATTAGTGTCCTGTCCAGGAGGAGTCAATGACTCTCATCCGCTTAACACTACAGAAACCAAAGATATGCACCAGCCCCATCGGAGGACTTACGCTCGTAAACGGATGTAGAAACAGAATTTTACATTTTTATATTCATGTTTCATTTACCCTACCTCCACTGTGATGAGTCCCTCCTCCGGATCTTCGGCTTCTTGGTTACGGGCATTAACCAAGCCTTGTATGTTCTCCATGATGCATGGACTGTTTTGTAGCAGCTCTGTCTTGCTTTCACGGCTACCAAAAAAACCTTCAGGCGATATCTGGGGAAGAGATGACGAGCGCCGACGAAAGGGACCTGGAGGCCTTTTACTACTCGGTGGCACATTCACTGAAGGTGGCATCAACTTTGCAATAAGCTGGTCAATTTCTTCCTTGCTTGGCATCCTACGCTTCTTGGAATCCGTCTGAGAGAAACTAGCACTCTTGACAAGCTTGCTCCCAGGGCTAAAACAATTGGGGTCGATTTGTGAATCAAGAGGTTGAAATAAATGGAAACTGTCAAAACTTGAGCGCCTACGAGCGAGAGACCTTTTTGGTATATCATTTGTAGATTGAGTGGCATTAAGGTTCCGGCTTGAATCAGTTAAAGTAATGACGCCAGAGTTATTCTCATCACAGGTTATTGATGCAAGTGATGCTCCAAGTGACAATTCCTCTTTCTGCATCACCGCTAAATGGTCTGCTAGCTTAGGATTACATGGTTGATATTCCTTTGTTATGTCTGAATCTTGCTCTTCTCTTCTAATGGGCAATTGTGGTAGTAGTTTTAATTTTACTGAGTCTGGAAATAACTTCCTATTTTGTTTAATTTTGTTGTCTGCCATGATTTGTAAATCTAAGCTTTCATCAGCTTCAGGTTCATCCCAGGAATCGTCGCTACTGTCATCAAATCCTGACTCGTGCCAGTGCTCTTCCACATGTTCACTTGTTTCTTCCCATTCCTCTTGCGTACTCTCATCCACACTAACGTGTGCCATAGTAACAATCTCTTGCTGTTCATTTTCTATTCTATCTGTAACTGAACCTGTGGCTTGGCTGGATGTGTGGGACGGTAGGGGAGGCAATGGCTTAAAATGAAGTCTTGTAGCTTGCAAATCAGATAGGACTTCCTCTTTTTCAAAACGATCTTTATTTTGACGCGATGATAATTCTAAATAAGGTTTGGCCTCAGAAGCCTGCATCCCGACCTCGATCACATCATTACTATTTGCATTAAAAGTTTGTTGGGGTACAGTTGGTAATGGTTCAGACACATTTGCTGAGTTAACAATTTCGGAATCACTTTCCTCTGTGACAACATCCTCGTAGCTGAAAGAAGGAGGCGCCTTAGCAACACTTGGTGGGGGTGGAGGTTTAAAGGTGGGTGGTGTGTGATCTGACACCTCTTCACATTTCTCGCACTCAGTAGTTGTTGATAAATTACAGCTAACACCACCATTAAACTGTTCATCCTTAGGGTCTTCATCTGCCCAAACTGCTTTCCTGACACGACTTGGTTGCAGTGATGAATTTCGGTTTTTACTCTTACCTGAAGCTTTAATGTTCAACTTAAGGAGATCTGGTTTTGTCGGCAGAGGTGGTTTGTTCGCCTGGCATGGTTTTAGCTTCTTGCGGGCATCAGCGAGAATAGCGTTAGGAGATACAAATGATTCCTTGCCCTCTTCTGTTTTTGGGGCTTTTGGAGGAATTAGTTCTACTTTCGCTTCCTTGTGACATGCTAAGGTCTCACTAAGCTCATTCTTGATAGGATCAAATAAGTGTTTGCTGGAAGGTACTGTTTTCTTTGATTCTACCTGTTCGTATATTGACACGTAATCACTATCCTGAGAGAAATCGTCTTTCATATTGTGGGAAGAAATTTTACTATTAAACGGATCCTTCTGACTAAGCGCTTGCTCTAACTCAGTCTCCTTCGTGCAAACAGACCATTCGTCCATTACCGAAGTCGTTACTTCAGTTTTGGTTTCTTTTTTATATTTTTCCTGTTCAACAATGTCACCCATCTCCACAGGGGGAGGGGGTGGAGGCGGGGGTGGTACAAGGGATGACCTCTGTTTTCTTCTTTGTTTTTCTTCTTTTGTCAATTTTGGTGATCGAATTCTGCCACTCGTTGGAGACATTGTAGGTGAATTGTTATTACGTGTTTCTACAGGTGAAGACGCACGGGGTTCATACATTGGAGTCTGATCTTCTTTTGTTACTTTAATGTTCTCAGAATGATCAGAACTGTTTTTGGTCAAGCTTGGTGACCCTGAGAGTGAAATTCCAGTTTGAACTGGTTGAACTTCCTCATATATACCATCTGGCTCTGTCGGTGTTACTTTCACTGGGGCAGGGGGAGCTGATGGAGCTCGACGCTTTTTAGGATGGATATCATTATTTACAGAAACTTCCATTGCAAGTAAACGTCTGGCATTTATAGATTTTTGCATGGGTAAGGACGATTTGGAACTTTTTTCTTTGTTATGAGTTTTTACTTTTAGCAGAGTTCTAAAATTCTTCTTGTCTGTTTTAGATGACCGTTCTTCTGATCTTGAACGATTTTTAGATCCAAATAATCTTTTTTTCCATGATCGTGGTTCTTCTTTAGTAGGAGAAATCGGTGTTGTGTTTTCTGGAGATGAAAGTTTTGAGCTTGTGTCAGTACTGGCTTTTCTATCAATATGTGGGAGACGGCCTACTCTACTCTCAGTTTTCGGCTGTGACGAGACGGATGTGAGCAAAAGAGATTTTACGTCAGCACCTACAGATTGACTTCTCTGTTTGGGTGCATATGGTGGTGGTTTTGGCGGTGGGGTGCGTTTCTTGATCTCCTTGGTATCAGCAACTGTCGATTGCTGCAAGTTGTCCTGAGCTGAAATGTTTAAAATCGATTCGGTGTGCCTATCATGTTTACTTTCTCCTTTCACTGAGTTTTCATCAAGCTGTTGTGGTGAAACTCCTTGTTGGCTGAGTTGAACACTCGATTTAGTTTGTTTACAAAAACCGTCTGATTTATTTGATGCAGAATCCTCCTCATCCAGAAAGGCCCATGGCGATTCCTGTCGCTCAAATTCCAAGAAAGCTTCCAAATCAGTAAAAGAGTCATCAGCATCAGCACTCATTTCTGGGCTGATGTCTTGACGTTTTCTCGAACTAGGGGGAGAATTCTCAATTTCTTGCAAAGCACATTCAGTTTTACTCATTTCAGGAGAATCATTCCTCTCAGTTGTCGCAGAGGGTGCATCATTGGCTTTCAACTCTTCTACTGCAATCACTTCATCCAAGAAAGCTAGTTCATTTTCGAGTCCCCCTGGGGAGTGTACAATTTCATGTGTAACCGTGGGGAGGGGTGGAGGACTATCTTGGTTTTTCTTTAATGACAAAGTAAGTGACGTGGCGGCAGGTGGGAAATTTGACTTTGATACCTCCTGTTGATTTACCTTCCTTGATCGTGGTGGTTTAGGCGGAGGGATTACTAAACATAGTTCGTAACCTTTATGCTGCTCTTCACTGTGTACAAGGGCTTGAGGACCTACAGGAACGTTTTCTTGCCTTACAATGTCAGGTCTTGGTGGCGGAGGAGCAGGCGGTGGGCTTGCCAGGTCGTCAACTTCTGTAGTTTCTAACTGAGCATGTTTAAGGTCTTTTTCATGACAATGTTCCAAAGAAGAATCCTTTGGAAATTCCTCTCGAAAAACACGCTTTGGTTTTGGTGGCGGAGGTGCAGGAGGAAGGCTTTCAAGATCATCCTGAACTGTTGCAACGGACAACAAATCATCGTCTTTTTTCTGGTCGCTGTTCAGCTGCGAAACGTTTTTGAATAGGTTTCCATAACTTTCTTCTGGAAAGGGAGGTTCTTTTCGTAAATTCTCTATGTCACTCAGTGCATCACTTTCATCAGTTCCATCTCTGAAAACTAGTGGTGGGCTAAGCATGTTCTGCTTTGGCGGTGATGGCAATGATTGATTTTTAATTGACAATTTTTCTCTGGTGGTAATTTCAGCATCATCACCGAAGATGCTTGGAGGTGAGACAATTTCATCATTTAATATCGATGAAACACTTTCAGATAATCGTAAAGTGGTCATAACATTATCTTCAGCACGATTGTTGGAAGGCGGCAAGCCCGAAGGGGGCGGGGGAGCAGGCGGAAGGCTCTCAGCATCATCATCAAATAAGCTAGGTGGAGACAACAGTTCCTCAGTAACGTTGTCTTCACCATGTGCAGTTGGTACATGTACTTCACTAGAAAGAGTAGTTCTAGGTGCCGGAAAATTTAGACTGTCAGAAAATCGAAACACTTCAATGTCATCTTCTTTTTCACCTGCAGACGATTGAGCATTCAACTCTGACAGAGTATCCTCTTCGGAAAATGCCTTTAATGACGATGGCAGTGGGTTTGATAGATTATTTTTTACCCTGATATTACAAATCAGCTTATCAGCACCTTTTTCCATCGCAGAGGAGTCCACGAAATCATTTTCATTTACGTTTTCTTCCACTGCAGGTGGGGGAGCAGATGACAGGCTTAGTGCAGACGATTCTGTCATTTCAATATCACTGTCCTCGCCAAAACAACTATCAGAAGAACACGAAAGCTGTGTTGGTTCGACAAAATCGTCTGCAGATTGAGAAGAATGAGACAACTTGGATTCTGTTGAAACACCTACAGAACTGGAAACACTTAAAGAAGTAAATTGTAGGGCATTTGGATGAGGGCTTGATAAATCTGATTGGATGGAAGGTTTGACATCGCAGCTTTCAGCTTGGCTTAGCAACGAACTTGGTTGAGCAACTAATCTGACCTCTCCTGGGGGGCAGAGGTCTACGAGTTTCTGTACTTCAGTTGGTGATCTTCTCGTGCAGTACGTATCATTGAGGGATATCAGAATATCTCCAACTCTAAATATGAATAAAATACAAAGTCATGATTTTAAACTGTTATTTGTAAAAAAAATTAAACAGTAGCAAGTTAACAAACAAACAAAATTTTCCGTTTCCTTGATAATAACAACAGGTAAGTAGGCAACAAAAGGTTTTCGGTTTTCTGATTTATTCAGAGTTTTCTAAAAGACAGAAAATGGACAATAAAAATAACAGATAAGAATGTGAACGATAAAAATAATTTAGCAGCAAATAATTAAATTTAAAAAAGATAAGTTATTTTATGAATTACTATTTTGCGGGAGTTTTAGCTCCAAGTCGAGTATTGACTTTTAATCCTGGCTGTGTTTATACAGAGTCCATTGACCATACTGGATTAATCCAAGTCATATTTCCGTATGTGGGCAAGCTCACATCCTTAAATAATTAGGATCATTCATTAATTATAGTTGACGGGAGT
>JAOEJH020058213.1:0-10365 GCA_025448215.2 Palythoa grandis
CGCAACGTACGTCACCAGGAAGGTAAGCCTACAAAAACATTGCTGACAGTTTAGTCACTGATTCAGTATGAATATGTTCCGCAGGTTACTTGCCGTCATCGAATCTGCTTCTGAATTGACCTTCGTAGATCGGACTGCTGCGAAAATGATGAACAATCACAAACAAACACTTTCCCGAACATATTCATTCTTTGCTGCGAATCGCATGTACAATTCCGGTTACATCAACCGACAATGAGGCACTCAAACAGCACGTTGAAACTAGTGAAAAGCTACCTACGGACCACGACTCTCTGGCGCTAATGAGCATTTATAGTGACAAGTCCTTCAACTATGATACTATAATTCAAAAATTAGCTGAATAACAACCTCGTAGAATGCTGCTTGTTGATCCCGTTTTCAATGACACTCAATAGGGTTTTTAATGTAGATAGACAACGCAAATGTAATTATTTTAGTTTCACATTCAAGATTCGTCTCGATTATTGTAATACCCTTGGAAGTATAATCTGTGCTTCAAAAATTGCAAAAACTGAGGTTGTTTTAAAGGTACTAAATGCCCACAATTATCCCTCAAAACGCTGGAAATCCCCCCCCCCTTTTCCTTACTAAATCCTGGATCCGCCCCAGAAGCAAGACTGTTGACTTCGACTTGAAGGATACCACAAAGTGATGAGCATAAGTGGAATAACACGCCAATTTTTTGCTTTGCTTGTCCTCCAATTCTTGTTAGATAGTAGCGCTTCCAATCAGATTTCAACTACACCGCAATGCTCAAATAGTCGCACAGTCGAGTGGATACTTTTAAACAAGTACCCAGTCTTCAATAAGAACTCCCTACCACATTCAAAGCGTGAAGATCTCGCATTACAAACTGTCACAGTCCAATGACCACAGAAAAGATGGATTTCCATATACTGATCAGTATTTATGATTGTTATACTCATTTTTACTCACACTGAACTTTTCTTATATGTGAGCATAGCACAGTGCAGTGATGTTAAAGGCTAACTTCCAAATTCAAATAAGATCCGTGGAAGGGGTCCCCTACTCCCATTTAGGCCAGGTTCCCTCACTACCACCACGAAACCATTTTTTTCCCCCCACACACACACACAGCGGCGATAGCCAGGTCACACAGTAACACTGGATCATAACCCTATTCTTAACAATAAGTGTGACCGTCTACGAGTATATTTTTCCCAGAATTTTAATCAAAGAAAATAAGATAAAACTTACCAACTTTTGTACAACAAATTTTGCCTGCTTCATTCATTTCACTGTTGCACTAATTTTAAACCACTTCACAGGGAAACTATTTTCAAATCTAAAGATCCCCCCTGATCTTCGATAATAAATATGTTCTAAATCTACCCGAAGGCTGTAGTTGTTCGATACAATAAAATTAATCTTGTTGTATGTCTATGTGTATTAAAGTAGTAGATTCCATACAAATGACGTCAGGATGTGGTGAGGACAAAAAAGTACGCTACGAGACAAAATCGAGAGATGCAACTTTTGTTCTCACCACACTTAGATGACTTATCTGCATTAGATTAAAGTATCGACCACGGCCAACTGGAATCTGTTTGCTTTATATAATACTATTTTTTATTGTATACGGCCGAGTGTTTTCGTGCACTGTACATGTGATTGGTTAATTCGAGGTCCATAACATATTTAGGGCCTAGTTATCGGCCACTCGGAAAGCCGTTTGTTGTCTTGTGCTTTGAGCCGAGAATACCCCTTAAGTCTTTACTGAACAAAGTTTTAGTCTCTAATTATGAGGACTGGAATGGACAAACTTGGAAATTCGACTCAGTTTTTTTCTTATGAAAACACCGACAAAAAAACCAAGGTCGCCGAAGTCAAGAAATCGATAAATTATTTTTGAACAAGAAACGAAAAAATACAGTTATGGAACACAGAACGACTGGAATCTTTCCCGCATGCGCAGGATTTTGTTGTCTATTGCAATCTCGCGCTGACCAAAAGGATCGTGGCTCTGGAACGAGATTGTGTCTATTGTTGCATGAGCAAACAAAAAAAAACTTGCTTTGAGACATTGTTCAAAATATCATATTTTCTAACAAAAAGCAGAAAAGAAAGAAAATTGAGCCATATAACAAATTTATTAACCTCGTTGTTGGATCCATACTGACGGACCTTGTTTTATTTCGTGGCCATCGCGCAAATGTAGAAAACCTTGGGTCCCTAACTTAGGCCAGGTTTCCATATAGTCGCTTGCGTCGCAGCTGTCATTCCTGTCGCTGAAAGATATGGTCAGCAACTGTATGGACATATGGAAACCGTTTTACTCGCGATTGGAGCAACGCGAGCGATTGTTGCGATTCCAATCGCTAGGATTGCTCCGAGTTTTATCTCTGCGAGTGTATCTCTATCTCGGCCTGGTTTCCATAAACTCGTGTGCGTCGCAGCTGTCAGTACTGTCGCTGAGCACACATAAACTCGTGTGCGTCGCAGCTGTCGGTACTGTCGCTGAGCACACATAAACTCGTGTGCGTCGCAGCTGTAGGTACTATCATTGAGCACACATAAACTCGTGTGCGTCGCAGCTGTCGGTACTGTCGCTGAGCACACTTTTTAAAAACTTGATAAAAAAAAAGTAAAAACTTGTTGAGAACCAAGAGATTGTATGATTTGCTGACGTTATCAATGGGCTACTCTGACCAATCAGACTGCACGTAATATACCAATCATTAAATATATACATGTATACTAACCGGGTTTATATGAGCTAAATTGGTGAACTATATGACAAGATATATTAATCTATTTACAACAAATTTATTTCATCTCCAAAATATTTCTACAGAGTTTAAAAGCAACAATCATAACGAATGAAAAACTTATCAAAATAATTCGCTGATGGCTACCAGCAGTAAGCATAAGAGCTAATCTGGGTGAAGGTAATCATAAATAATAATTTATGTGTAATATGTAGTTATAGAAAAATATCTGTTGTAACGACTGCATTCTCTTGTGCATTTCAAATAAATAACAAAATACAAATTTCTTCGAGTTTATGGCAAGTTTGAATTTTAAAAGGTAATGTTCCGCCTTACAAACGAACATAGCAATAGTTAAAAATAACATCCAATCAGAATTCGTTTTCTCATGTTTATTTAACGGTCGTGCGAAAAATTGTTTGAATCTTCAAGCAAGATAGTTTTATTTCAGAATCGAAAAGGGAGTTTTTTTGACCCACAAATTGCTATTGTCTATTCTCCTGACCACAAGAGGCGGTGTTGAAATACAAATTATGTTTGTTTACAAGGCGGGGCATTGCCTTTAACATACAGGTCACCTTGTTTTTTTACACTCTCTCTGCAAGTTTATAGATCTCAGATCTCTTTGTGGATTCACAAAAGCATAACTATTAGTAATCAGATTATTTTAAATATTTCATTATTATATAAACTATATATTATATTCAAAACTTGTTCTCCTAAATGCTTGTACCTTCCATGTTCAAGTCAGTAAGGGCTGTATAACATTATAATACATTATAATACATTATAATACATTAAAACAGATTTCCAAACTGACCAATCTACTGTAAGGGTTTCTGTGAATATGTTAAACCATAGTTACAGCCTTATGACATGCTGCCATGAAAATGACTAAAAAACAAATTTCTATAGTTTTTTAAACTTTTTTCCCTAAAAGTTTTACTAATGATACTTACAACTATTATTAAACAAACCTAACCCTTCACACTTTTGATTTTTTGGGGATATCATAGGATTTTTTAGGCATTTTAAGGATATCCACAAGGAAATTGTAACAAATACTCAAATTTGTTATTAATGATTTACCAGTTGGACATTGCTTTCTTTTCTTTGCAATTTCATTCCGATTCTGAGCATCAAATTAAGATATTACAACTTTGTTAATCAATGAATTAAAATTGTTATGTTATAGCTAATAAATATGTCTGATTTTCCCCTTTTTTGACGCAATTTTTATGAAGGTATGAATGCATACATCATGCCAAATGTACACAGAGGAGAAATTAATAATTATAATAATCAACATTACTACAAAGCTGGACGTACATATACATAAATACACACATGATATTACATATACGTATCTAAATAAATTAAGGAAAGTGCAATAAATTATGAAATTAACTCTGGGGTGAAAAAAACAATGCTGAGAAAGCTGAAGTCATTAAATGTACAAAATGGTTCCACAAATCATCATTGTCTTGTAGTATTGAAACTAGTCTGTATCACTGTGATTCCTTTGACAGCTGCACACTGCACTGAAAATGTAGGAGGAATAACAACTTAGAGTTTATAAGATCACAAAAGCCCTACTAAGTTAAAACAAAGAATTACGCAAAAATTTAGAAAATTATTTCCATCCCATAAGTACAAAGAACAGTTTGCATTTCAACAAGAATTGGGTGCCCAGGGACCCATTTCCTATATTTTTCAGATGGGGGATTCTGAGAGGTTCAAGACTTCGGCTTTTATATTGAATATATTATAAAACTAATATGATAAAATGCCTCATTTTATCTCAATACTTTCTTCATGTTCTCCTACATCACTAGCATGTTTTTAAAACTTGATAGAAACACATCCAACATTGTTTTATTTTCTTAATAATACATAGTCACATGGAGATATGGAATTTATTTTCTTTTGATAACATTTATGATCTCAATCAATTTGAGTTGTTACTCGTGAGATATTAATTTGAACACCCAAAAAAAAATTAATATTTCTGAACAGCCATGTGTTATTCTCTATTTACTAGTTGTAACAAATTATAAGTGAAGCACTGCTGTTTGCTATGAAGGGTGGTGAGCAGGTGTGTGTTATACTGGGAAGGCTACAATCTTTGATTTGTTGCCTACTAGCATGAGTGAAAGCTATATAAAAATGTGAAAATCAACAAGTGTTTTCAACAAACTGAAGAGAACAGAACATTTGTAACCAGGGAGTATTAAAATGCTGGTTTTATTAGACAACATTTTATCACTAAAATTTTAAACTGAAAAAAAGACCTGACTTGACATGGGCAGTAAATGCGATACAACAATAAAAGACTGCATCAGTGTTAAGGTTATACATTGTATGAAAAATTAAGTTGGCTAATGATTCAGACTTAATTCCTTTGTCGGAATACTTTACTTCAACAAAAGACTTAAGCATGAAATGTCAGCCCACATAATTTTTCCTATGGCAGACGTCCCAAGTATCCCAGAAGTTCCAGCAGTCTCCAGCATTTAGATCATGGCTCCCTGATGCCCGCAAGCTAGATAAAATATCCCAGAATCTAGAGCGAGCTACCAAGAGCACACACAAAACTGTATTTGACATACATATTACATACATATATATGTTTCACATATCATTCCTACAGTGACAGTTCTTGTCAATAGTTCCTAGTACATGTTATACTTTGCTTAGCTATCAAAAAGTAAAGTTCTGTTGTCACCCATAAGCTTTGTATATAAAAGGTGTTTTATTTATAAAAATAAAAAAAAGAATAACTGAAACAAAAAATTAACTACAACATACACAGATTTCTACAAATATTAAAACATACTGTAATACAAAAGGCTCACCTCTATTAATAATGTTAAAACCAAAGTTCGTCTATATCAGTAACTTTTTCTCCTGAAACTTCCACCTCCCAAAGGGAGAGCTGCTGTAGAAAGCCACGATTCGGTCGAATGCACGAACGTCGATCCTTTAAGAAATCGTGAGCAGTTTTCAAGCTCCAATTTCTTGATTTCATAAGGTAAGCGATGGTTATGGTGGAGCTTCTACTGACTCCTAAATTGCAGTGTACTAAAACCCGACCCCCTGATTGGAAGCAATTCTCAATAAAACCAAATGCTTTGGGAAAATATGGTTTTAGATTCGTCTGAGAAACATCTTCCAGTTTGATGGTCAGATACTGCACACGGTCGGGAAATGCCGATGCATGCTCGCATGAAATATTTACAATATGTGTGATGTTGAGGTCTTCGATAATTTTTAAGTTTGTGGCTTGGTCCCCTCGTCCCTGATATAACTGATCCGTTAAAACAATGGACGGGTAAGTTCTATAATCCTTCAGATTCTGCCTTCTCATAACTTCTTGTGTACATAGAAACGGAAAAGCTTTGTGAAAGCTCTCAAAACCGCTAGCTAAAAATAGTGGTTTAACATCATAAGTTTCTAATTCCTGCAGAAATTTTATCTCAGAAGCGTTACTATCTTTGGAGTCGGACATCTCATTTCCGTAAACAATGACAAAAGTATATTCGTCCAAGGCCACTTGGTTGCCAGTGGAAACATAACTGTGAAGGTTAGTGGAAAGAATTTCTGTATGAAGCACCGAAGATTGCTTCGATGACATGATATGAAGTTTTTCGTACGATGATTTATCTCTTGTGTCAAACAGGAGTAGATAACTGGGGTCGCACATACAAGGGTTAATCGATCCGTCATTTAAATAGTTATAAAGTTCGTAAATGGATATGATTTCCACTCCTAAGCTTGATAAAGTCACACAATCATTTTGTTCGTGTGTATTAGTAACACTGGAATTTGCCGCTACAAAGTTTGCCTCAGAGTCTCTCGGATAATTTATACTGTTATTCACAGTTTCTAAAACTGAATCTGAAAATTTATTTGATAAACTAATTTGTCGTGAATCCTCGGCGATCTCATTTGACTTCTGGTTGCTGTTAGTGTCAATGACTTCTCGATTGCTTTGTAATTTGGCTTGCTTGTTTTCACCGTGTAAACTTCGCAGAGTTTTAGTTCCTTGTCTTATATGGGATACCCAGAACTTCTTGCTGTCTTGCCTTTCAACAGTACCACCAAACTCTTTTTTCTTGCTCTCGTTGTGATTTGGCTCTTCACCTTCTCGGGGACTCGGTATTTTTTTTGCCTCTCTTCCATTTATGTTGTTCACTCGATTGCCTCGAGAGGTGCTGCTACCCATTACGCAAGCTTATAACCTTATTCACCATTCAGCCTTGTAGCTTCATAACTGTTTTCTTCTTTGGAAACTTATCCGAACTGAGATGGTGCCAATACAGAGAACAACAATTAACACACCGTAGTAAATCTTATTATATTTGACGCCAATTATTTTGTTGTAACTTCACTCAAAACCTGCGCCGCGACGACGAGTGTTCTTGGACAGCGGACCACAAGATGACAACCGTGGAGGGGATTCAGGGGGGTGGGGTGGAGGGGATTCAGGGGAGAAGATGGACGTGAGTAAGATTTCTACCGAAGCAAAAAGAGTTTCGGTTCGGCATTTCACTTCGGATAACAATTGTCATGTTACATCACAGGCTATCCAAGCTTTTCATTCAACTAACGTATTGTCTTGGTTTGGTGACTCGGTCGATCGAAGCTGTCTAAAGACTTTGTATGGGACGATGAAGAATATTTCAATAAATGTACAAACAAAGCTCCTATCCCTTCAGATCACATTGTTTACTGTCTTCTGTGTGCATTTTGAGCGCAATCGGAGGGGTTTTAGGGCGAGAAAAGAGCGAAGAAAAATTCGTAACTCTCCGCCAAAGTTATCGCCATATGGTTGCATCAACTTCTTTTTGCTCAACCAAGCCGGCAACTGGTCGCACGTATGGTGTGAAAGCTCAATGGTTTGACCGCAATATTTTATGGCAGTATATTTTTATTTTCGCCGAGGTTTGAACAAGTAAGTTCACATCTTTCAGGTTTCTTGGGTAATAGTTGTTTAAAAATTGTGTGCAATTTGGTACTTAGGTCAGCCAATTACTAAAATGAAATTAAAGAAATGATTGTCACATGGCAAAAATAACTACAGTTGATCTATATATATATCCTTAAAAATAAACAATTGTCTCATTGTATCACAATTTTATTTTTTCCATACAATGTAGGTATAGACAGACGGCTTCAACGGATGGTGATAATAGATTAAAAACTATTGAAGTCAATTCTCGGGACCGTTACATCAGGTGGAGCAAACCTGTCACTGCAACATTGAATCTTTGAATAAAAGTCTTTTTTTGGCGTTGCCTTTAACCGGCTGAAGAAAACTTAAATGTGAAAAAAAAGATAAAAGGGAAAAAATATGCGCAAATATCGCTCAACAAGAAAAGCAATCTTAAATTCAAAAACTCTTGCTGTGACTAAGCTAGTTATCATCAATTTTTTATGAATGAAGTGAAGTCAAGTAACTCAAGTAATTTTTAAACTGCAGGGTATGTTAAGTGGATAGTGTCCGTGAGTTTTAAATATAACTTTATATAAACTTAGCTAATTCAGATTAGAAGTTTTTTGTAGAAAGAAACCGGTAAATATCTAAAAAGACGAAACTTATACGAATAACTTCTTCCACTTCCTTAAATTCTCGCAAAACAATATACATGGTTACTTGTGAGTGGTCAATCTTTAAATAAATGTCAAATTTTGCTCGAAATAATTTTACATTTAATGCTGGAGAGCAGGTGTTTTGTAACACCTGCGAACAGAAGTCATCAACTCAACTTCCGACAAATTCCAGGTCCGACGTGTTTCTTTACACGCTCAGAAACTTTGCTAAGTGTAAGGAAGTTACGATGTATACTACAAAACGAACTAGTACTGGAATACAATCCAGCCCAAAAACTCCCCGCAAAACAGTCAAAATTGAAAAAGTATCGCCAGAGCCCAAGGAAATAGATGGAATGATTCACACCATGAAAAACGATGGAGTTGGTCACGGCAACCCTTTCCAAAGAGTTTACAACGTGAAAGTGGAAAATGAAAAGCCAGTCACAGCCGCTGCAGACAAACACTATTATTTTCCCGAGCTTCGGGAACATATCGATAAACGAGTTGTGGAAGCAAGAATAGATGCTATGGAAAACCGTTACGACAGAGAACTCATGAAGACACAAGAGACGATTGAAGCTCAGAAGCTTGTGATGGAATTACTGCTGCAAAGAATTAAAGACATTGAACGAGAGATCCCAGCTTTAAGAAGGCCTTACTACAAACCAAGGCTTACATTATCTGATCCAGCCAGAGTTTTTTCAAGCCAGTACGTGCAAGAAAAGGCAACCCAAACACCGAGCGAGAAACACAGTATCGAAGGAGTTTACGTTACCGTGTCGCGTAGCAACGGCGCCCGAGTGCAAAGAGTCAAGAAAACGTCACTACCCCGAGTCTATCATTATGGATACCCTGAAATTACAGAGATTTATGAAGATGGGAAGATCACTCGAGTGTCTGATACTCCGCTGTTGACGAGAGCGGGTCTACGATCATCATCTACGCCTTCCAAGTCAATGGAATTTTTCCCTCCAATTCCTGGTTGGAACGCAAAGAGAAGACCACGCAATACTTAAGTCTTAAGGGATCTTCTTTTCCTCTGATTTAAAAAATTCAGAGAATGTGGACACATCATCTTAATAGTGCAACTGAATCAGCACTTACATCTAAATTTTTTTTGTAAGCATGCAATTTACACAGTCAAAAACTTTATAGTCGGTCACACTTAAAAATACAAGCACGACTAGTGTATATACAAAACACGTAATCTTCATTGTAAAATTTAGTGTTCACTCAAACGGACTTTGAAAAGCAATTGTACTTTTATGATTATTATTACTAGTTCAAATAATGCATAGGATGAAAAACGTTTTTTAAAAACCACACAAGGTTTTGAGTAAATTGTCATCGCCATTGCATGTATAAGAATGGCGTTTGGAGTGCTAGCACTTCGTCGGAGCAAATACTTACTCGCCGACTCAATCATTGATAGCCTTCTTTAAGAGCATCGGTAGAAAATTTTTATATTTTCCACGGAGCCAATTACGTTTGAAAGAAGAAAAGAAAAGACAAAAACAAGTCAAAGTCTTAAAATTAGTGTACTTCAGGAAATACACACATTTTTTATAAGACCAAGTAGTTTTGCTCGAGGGTGAAACTTTTTGCACTATTTGAGCCTTGTTTTTTCTTAATTTTTTTTTAGATTTTTCTTATCTCAAGTTTACACCGTTAATAACCACTACATTGTATGAACATTGCCTAATAATGTTATTTGATGCACATATACTCAAACGTTACTTTTTTAAATAGTGATTGGATTGGCCCGTTGACACTGATTTGTGCACTGAGTACACTCTGGGCCAGGTTGTTAAAAGGCTGGTTAACTTTTACCCTGGGTTAAGCCAAAGTTTTTTAAGGTCTGCTCAGATTTAGTTCCAAGTAAAAGTCAGTTAATCCCAAAATTACAGTTCAAAAGCAGTTTCTGTAAGATTGGAAACAAGAACAATATGTTGAAAAGTTAACCCTGGGTCAGTGCTGAGTTTATCGCTTGACCGAGTCAAGTCCGAGTCTGAATCAAATC
>JAOEJH020058314.1:0-10361 GCA_025448215.2 Palythoa grandis
CCTAAAACTTTTTCATTTTTGTTTCCCTTTTGTTTTCAACTAAAAAAAATATAAATTTTTAAGTTTTAACTTACCATTTCCTTTTTACATATCCTGTCGCAATACTTTTTGAACAAATTTACGAATTCCAAAAAAGTATCAGGAGTGTACATCTTTAACCCTTTCGATCCATAAAGCTTCTCGGTCATGCTTCTTGCTGAGAGGTGTATGTGGGCCATGATGGAACATATCGTTGCCATCTGGGTTTCCCTGTCACCCTGCGTCCACGGAACACGTTGGAACACTTTATCTTCAGTATCAAGGATCTTGTCAGCGATACATACAAGTGCTTCATGTGGCCATGAACGATATACATCCACACAGCAGCTACGGGTAACTAAAGTTGGAAACTTGAAAACTACATTTTCCTCAGGGGATGTGTCTATTGAAAACGGGCTGTATTTTAGACACACCACCAAGTGTAAGTTAGCTCGAACGCGACGGAAAAATCGCTCTTGAGCAATTTCTTGGTTTTCTGTTCTTCGTGCCCCACGTTGACCCCCAGGAAGAAGCTGACTTGAAATCATCGACAGCTCGTTGCTGGTATAAAGACCTGGACATGTACCTAAAGAAATCAACGTACACTTATACAAGATATATAGTAACAAGGTGCTGTCCTTTTAAGCCATTTTAAGATACAATAATAATCTGTTTAAGCCAAATGAATTGTGAATTTTTTAAGTTATCGAAGATACAATGCGAAATTAAGCAAGTAAAAAGCGGTAGAGCACACAAATACAACATTCGTTTTAACAGTTTTTGACTATGCACCATACTACTAGAACTAAATATGGCTCACACAGAACTATAAAGTTCTTCCACTTTTGAACTACCAAAGGCTAACTAGTTTATGCCAAGGAAAAAAAAGATTACGCTTGGTGACTTGTTTTCACACAAACATAACAAATATTAAAAGTAACAAAAACTAAGGAAAACGTCACATAGCGGTAGTGAATGCCATAAAAAGTTTAGCAAACCTTCTGACATCAAAGTGCAGATATCATCCATACATGGGTTGTCAAGACCCTCAGATACCATAATAACCACAGGCTTTCCCTGTAAACCTGATATGTAGCAGGCTGCTTTAATCTGTTGTCTAAGGTCCTCCTGACCGTGATTCGGGTTTGTCTCCATCAGCTAGAAGAATGTAATAGACACGAAGCACGAATCATAACGGGGGTTACCAAAAAAGATATCATGAAACGGGTTACCACATAAGTATAAGAGGCCGTTGTGAATTAATAATCTCCAATAAACCTTATTTCTCCGCAATTCTTCTATGTGCACATTCTCAATATTCATTACCAGGCTTTATGAGCGTATATTCGCATCAGATTCATAATAGACTCGCCCAACGCCTCGTTGGCAATAAGAAGGAAGAAAAAGATGCCTCAAAGGTGTCAAGAACACAGGAAATGCATAAGTGAAGCTTTATATGTAACATGATGATACGGCATGTGCTTACAGGAAATTCTTTCAAAATTATACCTTAAGGAGAAGCAACCACAACTTTCAAGGAATTTCTATGATCCGTTACATTTTTTCTTTGTATTCCAGACTTAGAAAAAGAAATTCACAGATCCCATAAGGTCCACAAATTAATTTCAGAACTTTTTGTGCCATTTCACATGGTTTGATACTCGAGGCAAAGATCTGAGCATTCATTTTATCAGACAACTGTCAGGTTATCAAAGAATTGTCAGGCTACCAGTCAGCTTTGGTGACATGGAATGATTAACGTTCTTTATATAATACATCTTTTACCCGACAACTTACCCTGCAACCCGCGGCATACGCAGCCAACTGTGTAAGTGTTCTCCGTCCATATCCACACAGAGAGAGAAGCAGTGCATGTCCACCACTTGTAGCCTAATATTTACAGATTTTTACTGATTTAGTAAAACTGCTAAAACACAAGGTGGATAAACAAAAAGGCCCCTACAAGGTTAAGCCACCCAACCCATCCCCGGTAAAAAAGTGCCCTAACCACCCTTACACCAATATAAAATAGAAATTGAAGAAATGATAAGGAAATGATAATGATAAAAAACTATTAGAAATCAAACAAGAGCACAAAGTTAAAGGGTTTATCCTATGGCATTTGGAGCAAACAATCTTATATGACCGTATGTTGTCTTCATCTTAATCTCGCAAAAATGAAGGTCTTCAATTTATCCTTACAAGTACTTAGAGAAGAAACGCACTTAATATTATTAGGTGAAGCAATAAAATTAAAGAATTTAATAGAAGCAAGCAATTGCTTAAAATATGTATTTATCGTATTGTATCGTATCGTATCGTATCGTATCGGATCGTGTTGAGTTGTGTTGTAACGAACTGCGTTGCGTTGCTTTGCTTTCCTTTGCAGTGTATTGTTTTTCTTTGTATTACATCGTGTAGTATCTTCTATGACATTATGATGCTTATAGTTCTTGTATCAGAACAACGTTCTGCAAAAGTAAGAAATCGAGACAATGTTTTTGTTCTGATATAGAAGAAAAAGAATAGAAAAAATAACCTACTTGTATCTTATCTCAAATTACATCTTAACAAAACACAGAATAGTCATCAGCAATTGACTAAAACTAAAAAATTATAAAAAAGAATATTTAAAAAACTAGCCTCCAGTAAGCTTACCAAAGCACGGCTAAGGCGAGCAGCGTGATGTATTGCTCCCCTGAAAGCAACGAAGTTGATAGTTCTCTTCAACGAAGATACCGCATGTGAATTGTAAGAGTTTAATGTCCGTTCGATTCCTTGTTCTAAAAATCCATCTGAGCACTCTATGTAGCTGCGATTGGCTGCTTCATTAGCACTGCCACTGATACCTGATATCGAGGGGTTAAAATGTTTGCAAAAAACTAGTTCCGTAAGGTCTTCTCCAGGCATAGCCAGTTGCTCTAAAGTGATGACTGGACCATTGTATCCCTTGCACCCGTCACAGTCAATGTCATCAAACTTTACTTTCATTCGTGCATTTTGGGAACTAGCGTTTTGGGAGTCCATTGTTGTGTCCTGGCGTTCTTCTGTTTCAACTTGAGCTCCATCTCCCTGAGTCATTTCACCATATTGATCATCCTGGTTTTCTGGGGGCTCAGTCTCTTTGTTTTCTACAATTTCGTCTTTGTTGTATTCCTCTGTGGCAACAGTTGCAGTAACTAAGGGTTCTTCTCTTCCCGAGATTTCTACACTATGGGAACTTACTCCACTAGCAAACGATTCCCACCTTTCTCCACTTGGAACAATGACTGCATCTCCATGTGGGGTTTCATCCCTCGGGGTTTCATCCCTCGGGGTTTCATGCTCGGTCGAATCCCCAATCAAGCGTTCAGCAGTCGGAGGAGGGGCCATAATACCTGGGGCTATACCCAGATCATTACTTTCCACCTCTGTTTCGACAAAAAGGCAGTAATTATCAATAAATGTCTATTAGAACGAAACTCACACTGTTAATATCCAGGTGATCTGAGCTCACCTTATCATGGTACAACGGTTTGTGTGCCCTAGCAACCCTTAGAGCTATGTCGGCTGGTGTCATGTACACCTGGTAGGGTCACCCATGCCAAACAGGTCGAAGGGTAGGGGCCTGACTAAGAGTGATCCCCTGGCCCTCCAGGTTGGGGGTTGGGCTCTGGGCTAATAACCCGCTCCCATAAAAAGTAACAAATTACAGAAACCAGAAGCGGAATGATTTCACATAATCTGGGGGACGCTGTGGTCACTCCTCAAACCATGAGAGATTCGATGACGCATGGGGGTCAAAGCCATAAGGAAGCCCTTGAGCAGATGAGACCATTAGTCCACCCTAAACACGTCATGAGGATAGGTAATTGGAATGTAAGAACGTTGTATTGAAGTGGGAACATTGCGCAGGCATCAAGAGAGATGAAGAAAAGGAGCATTGAAACCATGAGAATCAGTGAGACACATTGGACAGGGCAAGGCAAGGTAGTGCTGGATGAAGGAGAAACCATCATATACTCTGGTAAAGAAGACAATAACCACAGAGAAGGAGTAGGTATACTGATGTCTAAATCTGCAGCGAGAGCTCTCATAGATTGGATGCCTGTAAATGAACAAATAATTGTGGCCAGGTTCTATTCCAAACACATTAAGCTGATAATCGTACATGCATATGCGCCAACAGAAGATGCAGAGGAGTTGGTAAAGGACGAATTCTACAGGAGACTGCAGCATGTATTGAATGCTAAGAAGGAGCACGATATGCTGATTGTCACAGGTGACATGAATGCGATGGTTGATGAGGAAAACTGGGGCTATGAAAGAGTTATGGGTAAGCATGGGATTGGAAGACAGAACGACAACGGAGAGAGGCTTTGCGTTTTCTGTGACATGAACGAATTAGTTATAACAGGAACCTTGTTTCCGCACAAAGCTATACACAAGACTACCTGGGTATCACCTGAAGGAAAAACGAAAAATCAAATAGACCATGTGCTTATTAGCAAGAGATTCCACAATTCAGTTATCGACACCCGAGTGTATAGGTCTGCAGACATTGGGAATGATCATTATCTCGTGTGCACGAAAGTGAAGCTAAAATTACGGAAGAAACCAAAGGAACAAGGAAGTATAAGAACCAAGTATGATACCAACAAATTGAAAAATGAAGATGTTTTGAAAACATTTACGATCACTTTACAGAATAGATATCAGGCATTGGAGGAAGAGGTGTTGAGTGTACGGGAGGATGACGAAATAGAGCATGACTACCAAGTGATGGAAAAGGCATACACAGAAGCAGCAGAAGAAGTATTAAGCCGGCCGAGGAAGAAAAGGAAGCCCTGGATAACAGAAGAATCATGGGCGCTTGTAGACCAAAGAGAGGAGATTAATAGGAGGATTCTAAGTACCCGCTCTGAGAGGATCAAGAAACGGCTCAGAATAGAATATAAGGAAAAGAATAGGGAGGTGAAGAGGAGCATAAGGAGCGACAAAAGAAAATGGATGCATAACATTGCAAAAGAGGCAGAGGATGCTACAAGGAAACAACACATGAGAACGTTATACGGGCTGACAAAGGTGCTGTGCGATGAAAGATCTTAGAACAGCACAGCAATCCTGGACAAGAGAGGCAATCTGGTGAGTGGGAAGACGGAAACACAGTCAAGATGGACAGATCACGTACGTGATAATTGAGGAAATTGCAGTCACTGAACCAACACTGAGAGAAGTAAAAGCGGCCATTGAAAGAATGAAGAATGTGAAGTCACCAGCAATTGACTCTATCACAGCTGAGTTGCTGAAAGCACATATATACAGAGTTCTCAGCAAAGAAAGTGCATGAACTAATGGAAAAAGTGTGGAGACATGAAAAGATCCCTGATAAATGGAAGAAGGGGCTGATTATCAAATTACCAAAGAAAGGAAACCTAAAGGAATGTAAGAACTGGAGAGGAATAACTCTGCTCTCAGTAGTGAGTAAGATACTTGGAAGGATCATTACAGACCGCATCCGGAATGGAGTTGACAACAGGCTGAGAAATAAACAGACAGGATATAGAAAGGGTAGGGGAACAACAGACCAGATTTTCATATTGAGAAACATCGTCGAACAGGTCAATGAGTGGCAAGCTAGCTTGTACGTAAACTTCATAGACTTTGAAAAGGTATTCGACTCCATCCACCGCGAAAGCCTATGGTTAATAATGCAGAAATATGGCATTCCATATTGAGAAACATCGTCGAACAGGTCAATGAGTGACAAGCTAGCTTGTACGTAAACTTCATAGACTTTGAAAAGGTATTCGACTCCATCCACCGCGAAAGCCTATGGTTAATAATGCAGAAATATGGCATTCCAGACAAGATCATAAAGATGGTAAGAGTATTCTACGATGACTTCGAGTGTGCTGTAGAAGATCAGGCGGAAGCATGTGAGTAGTTGAAAATCAAAACAGGCGTCCAACAAGGGTGTAACATGTCGGGATTCTTGTTCCCAATAGTAATGGACTGGGTAATGAGAAGGACTGTGGGGAATGGAGAGAATGGAATTAGGTGCAGGTTTACATCTAAACTAGACGATTTGGATTTTACGGATGATGTGGCGCTGATCTCTTCTACTAAACAGCATATCCAAAATAAAACAACTAGAATGAACGAGGAGGCAAGACGAGTAGGGAAAATCAACAAGAAGACAGAGGTGATGAGGATTAATGCGAAGAGTCAGGAAAGGATTACAGTTGATGGGCAAGATATTGGTGAAGTTGAGACTTTCAATTATCTGGGAGCTACCATTTGTAAAGAAAGAGGAGGAATGAAAGATGTGACGAACAGGCTCTCCAAAGCTAGAGGCGCATTTGTCAAACTCAAAAGAATATGGAACTCCAAGAGCATCAGCAAGAGAACAAAGCTCACATTGTTTAAGACCCTGGTAGTTCCCGTCTTGCTTTACGGATGTGAAACATGGAAAATGAATAAGGGAGATGACAAGTGAATTGATGTGTTTCATAACAAGTGTCTAAGGAGAATCCTTAAAAATAGAGTGGAAAGATCATGTCACGACTCGAGAGCTACTGGAGGAAGCAGGCATGAAGCCTTTGAGCAAGGAGGTAAAGCAGCGCAGATGGAAGATGATCAGCCATATTTTAAGGCAAGACAGAAGGAATGACTGCAACACTGCAATGACATGGACGCCCGTAGGGAAAAGGAAGAAAGGAAGACCTAAAATGACCTGGCGAAAAACAGTAGAGAGAGAGACGAAAGAAACAGGTTGGCAGTCATGGGAAGAGGCAAGAGCTACTGCAGCCAACAGAGAGAAGTGGAAGCATTCTGTGGAGGCCTTATGCACCACGAGGCATATAGAAGATAGGTAACAGGTAACTGTATCGTTTTGACCCAAAACACCCCTAAAGGTATACGGCAACCTTAAGTGTGTGGCATGATTTCTTGTTTTGTCTCCGGCTTTAGTTGATCACTAAACAATGGATTTTGAGGATGACTGAAGTATGGTAGGGCATGTGACGAGCATACTTGCATAACTCGATGACCCGAACATGTTTGTCAAGCATTATCCAATACTGTTTGGTGATGTTGGACAGCGTTTGACCAGTACTGGATTGTGTTGGATGCAGGAGTGTTCAGTTTTGTTATGTATGTGCCATGATGGCTGCGTTGAATTTCATGCTCCTCTTGTATATCGTTATAATTTTTGTGTGTGTTCATTATTTAACGTATCATTTTGCTAGTTCAAGAATGTTTCAGTTGTGTGGCCACCACAGATCTTATTTGGATGTTTATGCAAGATACATCATCAAAGATCCACTTGTGTTTTATTTGAGATCAAAGAGCACAAAGGCAAAACAACATCACCGAATTCGGTTTGCGATCTACAAGTGTTCAAAGGATGGACAAACGTGCTTGGCGATTCCTGAGAAGTCTCATGTATTATGCATGGCAGTTCACCCAAATCCTGCATGGGATCGGCCGATCTGCAACTCAAATAACTACAAATCAGTGCCATTTTCTGAACATCATGCGAATTTAAATGTTCCCGTCAACAACGTAATTAGATATTCAAACTGTCAATTTTTTAGTCTGAAAACCAAGTCTACTATACCAGCCAATCTTTACAATCATTTTAAGGAATGTGCAGTTTTAAAGAATCGTGGTGTTCAATCGAATAAACTTGTCAAACAGAAATCTGGAAATATTCCGTTATTGGATAGATCTCGACATTTCATGTAGCTTCAGCAGTGTCAAGGGACCTGCATAAATTCTAAAATCAGAAGTTGAAAAAATTGTCATGGTGTTAAGTTCAACAACTTAACCTATGTAGCTCCTACAACATATCTGACAAATCGTACTATTCCTGTGGGTTTCTGTCTTTTAAATACAAGATCTGTGAAGAATAAAGCATCAACGGTGAAAGATTTTGTTGTTGACAACATTGACTTATTAGCATTAACAGAATCGTGGCTTCGGCCAGCGAACACTGATATAAATGTCATCAATGAGTTATGTCGTACAGGCTATCATTTACTGCATATACCAAGGCAATCACGGACAGGTGGTGGCTTTGCTTTATTGCACAGGAAAATATTTTGGATCAAAAAACAGTCCACTGGAACGAACTCATATTTCAAATCATTTGAGCATATCAATGTGATAATGTGATACTTATCAACAGATCCGAGGATTGTTATTGTTTACCGCACATCTCAAGCTTCTCTCTTTTTCGATGAATTTGCAAGTTTCCTCGAAAGTCTTTCAATCACATCTACACCACTTCTCATCACAGGAGACTTCAATTTCCACGATGTTAATCATGATCCAAACGCGAGGCGTTTTCTCGACTTACTGGTTACCTTTAATTTAAAACAGCAAATAAACACACCAACTCATAGAAGTGGCCATACATTAGCTCTGATCATCACAAGAGAAGATGATAAAATCGCCAGTAATTTCATAGTCCATGATCCTGTGATTTCCAACCACTTCGCCGTGCATTATCAGCTAGCACTTATGAAACCACCTTACGAAAAGAAAGAAATTTATTACTGGAAGCTACATGCATACAATCCGTCGATAAAACGGCTTTTTGTCAGGATGTATTGAAATCTTCTTTGTTGACTAATATGCAAATCCTATGACCATCTCTGAACTAGTTGATCTGTACTACAAAGAGCTGTGCTCTCTCTTGGAACAACGCGCTCCCCTGAAGAAGAAAATCGTAACATTAAGGCCTGCCGTTCCCTTATATTCTGAAGAGATTAGAAAGGAAAAATCAAAAAGACAAAAACTCGAGTGTCAAGCTGGCAGAGAACTCGACTCACTATCGATAGAGAAATCTATGTACAGCAATGCAACACCGTAAACACTCTGATTTTGTCATCGAAGAAGGAATTCTATTGATCTATTATTACTAAAAATAAATCAGATCCAAGGGTGTTTTTTTCGTGCTTTAACAAAATGGTAAACAGGAAGTCTGAAAAATTGCTGCCACATTCCAAAGATCCGAAGAGCTTGCTGATAGGTTTGCGAACTTTTTTACTGAGAAAATATCCTGAATCTGGACCGATCTGAACAATGGTATCGAAAACTCTCCACCTGAACAACCACATTCTGTTCCTAGACTGACTGATTTTGAACCAACTAATTCAAAAGAGCTATCGATACCCGTTTCTACATCTGCTTGCAAGTCCTCTGAGCTGGATCCAATACCAGGGATCGTTATGAGCAACTGCCTTCATGTGGTCCTTCCAGCAATCACCAGGACTGTAAATCTTTCTTTAACAACAGGAACAATTCCACCAAAAATGAAGGAAGCTTCACTGTCACCATTATTGAAAAAGCCGTCGCTCAGCCATGAGGAATTTCCTAACTATAAACCAATCTCTAATCTCGTCTTCATTTCTAAATGCACAGAGAAAGTGGTGGCAGAACAAACATAATCTAAGTGAGGTTTTTCAGTCGGCTTGTAAAAAAGGACACAGCACGGGATCAGCACTTGTCCACGTGTACACACAATGATATTTTATGAGCAATTGACAGTGGTGGCTGTGTAATTCTGCTTCTATTTGACCTCTCCACAGCTTTTGATACTGTCGACCATGCGATACTGCTTTCCAGACTTAGAAATCGATTCAGAGTAAGTGGATCAGCTCTCGCCTGGTTTCATTTGTACCTGTCGGATCGAAGCCAGTTTGTATCAATTGATGGGAAATGGTCCTCTGGACGTGGTCTTTCCTGCAGAGTTCCTCAGAGATCAGTTCTGGGGCCCCTTCTTTATCTATTGTGTACTTTGCCATTGGGAGACATAGTGAGACAACATGGACTTTCCTTTCATTAGTATGCAAATGATATGCAGATTTATATAACCTTTAAACCACTCATAAACGGCAGCTTGGAATATTCCAAGAATTTTATTCAGGAATATATGTGCGATATATCCATATAGATGAAAAATAACAAGCTGAAATTAAATGACAAGAAGACCAATCTTCTAGTGCTAACAGCTCGACATTGTCCTCAGCAACCAATAGAAAGTATTGCTGTGGGATCTGAACTTATTTGTTTATCTGAAACAGTGAAAAGTCTTGGAACAGTATTTGACAACTCTTTTTCACTGGAAAAACAAGTCACTGCAGTTTGCAAAGCCGGCTTGTATCACCTTCGAAACATTGCACGCATTAAGAAACGTCTGTCATTTGTATCAAATCAAGTACTTATTCATGCTTTTGTTACCTCAAAATTAGACTATTGTATAGTATAGTCAACTTTATCTAAGCAGGGGGCCCATTCAGCAGCAAGACTGGTATCCATAGGGGCCCTGCATATAAATACAAATTCAATATATAATA
>JAOEJH020058417.1:0-10360 GCA_025448215.2 Palythoa grandis
TTTAAATCTTTAAATCTACTTTAAATCTATTAAAATACATCATATTACTAAAATTAAAATACTCTTAGAACTATTCTGGCAGATTCTTAGGAAAAGAGGAATTCCTGTACTTTACCTGCGGCACGGGCAACCTCCCCGTAGATTGGTGGAGCCACTGCAAATGCTTGTGTCCATATCTTTAGGAGGCCCCTGGAACAAAGACTGCGATACTGTGATTACTTTCCCAATTCCACTTGCGTCCATGTAAGCATTTGAGACGGCAGTCTTCGCAGGATTAAATAACGAGCGATAGTACCACGGTCTCCTGCAAATCGTTGTGAAGACAGGCCAGTCAGTGGTTCAAAGGTTTTCACGTTTTACCAAATATGTATTTACAGTATGAAAAAAGTGCTAAAGATAACTGTTGTTCTTGTTTTAACAAGAAAGAGTGCATTTCAAAACAAAAGCAAAAACAAGACCCGACCCGATATACAGCCAGTCAGGAGGTATAGCAAGGGCAAAACAACGACAAGTACAGGGCACAATATTTCCAGTTGAACAGCTATTGACAGAAAAGTACTGAGACAACGAGAACCCAAAGATGGATTTTTTAAAAACTGTTTAATTAAAACCTCTTTATAACAAAAACAACATTCAAGAATAAAAAGAATTTTAAAAGAAAACCACGTCTCGCTAAAAACCGGAAACTTTAATGCAAAAGAAACTAAAAAGAAACTCTTGAGACGAGCGACGAGTGCTCCTGTCTTGTAAGTTACTAACCAATCACCGCTAACAACAGTTGAAGTGTAGTCAATCACAGATGCTAGCAAAGATACTACAAAAATAAGACATGACTTTATTCGACACTCGAACGAATTTCGCACTGAAACCATTTAATTTGCTGTTTCAAAAACTTAAAACAAATATTAATTGCATTGGAATCTGAGCAAGTCTCGAATAAAGTAGATAGTGAAAAACAGTATTAAAACAGTGTTACCTAGAAGGGTCATAGTCTTTGGATGAGCGATGTCCTGGGAACGTGCGAAACACTCCACTGTGAGTGCCTATGTAGGTCCACCTTACGTCCTTCAAGATATCATTTGATCGGTTCTTCCAAATTTCATCCATCTGTGAGGTAATCATTACATCTGGCCTGCACAAAAAGTAGAGTTCTTGCGTTAAAGACTACGAACTGAAGCAGTACTATATTTTAGGTTATTTTTCATAATTCACGAAATTCGAATGTTAAAAATACTGGAGTTGCAAGGAAAAGTACCAGAAAATTTCATGAAAAAAGTATTCACTCTTTAGGGTTCCTTTAAGGCAGAATGGGTACAGCCTCTTAAAATAGTCTATAATATCTCAATTAGACCGCATATGACATTTGCTTACCGAACACTTGATCGAAAATTCTCAGTTGGACAGCCAGTCGTCTTGCCTTTCCCGTTAATAAACTCGTGTACCTCCACTAAAATGTCACTCATGTTGCCGTGGAACAAGTAGTTGTTAGGGTTACAGTACGATTTCGTAGCAAGCATCACAGTTGAGTGGTCTCGCATCACGTAGATGTTGGGATATTCAGGTAGGTTAAATTCTACATTCATCGTATCATACAGGTTTCCCAGCTTCTACGGATGTGCAAAATTATACTTAGTATTATAAGGTAGAAATAATACCTGGCTAATAATACCTGGCTTGCTAATCACCCTTTCTAACATCCAAAGACTGAACTGCAAAGGGTGCAGCTCGATGAGGTCAGATCGAAGGCGCTGTGCTGATGGTTAGGAGCTCGGCCCCAGAACAAGATCTGCATATCACCTCAGTGCATAGCACCACAGCCAGATGCAATCAGCTGGGAGTCAATTAAGCTGGGGAGAAAAACCGAAGCACCTGGAGAAAAACCCTCGGAGTCAGATTGAGATCAACAAATCCCAGCTCACATGCAGAGCCTGGGAGTCAATCCCGGGTCGTAGGTGAGCGGCACGAGAGACGACCGCTATGCTATCCTATGCAAACCTAAGGGTTACAGAGATCTATTTATTTCTAACATTAGTGAATTTACAGTGAAAGCAACTGTGAACGCCTAAATGTCTGCAATAAAGAATTAATGCTAATAAAACTTAGCAATATGTATAATCAACTGACAGTTGTCATTACAGGTTATTTGATTAGCTTTCGTAGAAGGTTTGTGTCATAAGCCTTAATGTTTGGCGTTAAAAACAATATTATTTTCATATTAAACTGTTTTTATTACTTTCTTAAAATTAACTTGATTATAGTCTTTCGAAGAAATTACTAGCAAAGTCTGTAAAAAACCCAGCAATTTTAGACATTATCGATTTGTTGGAGTAAATCCGTTTATAACACTGGATCTTCTCCCATCAGTGTAACAACGTACCTGTCTGGCTTTGGTAGTGTTGTACATCTGAATATTGGCATAGTAATTAGTCCCCATTTTGAAGCTTTTGTCATACACTTCCAGCCTTCTGTAAACCTTATCCGAGTCTCCAAGATTGAAGGCAAAAGCATACACCGAGTCATTTATGCCCGAGTAATAGTAGGTGCCTGGGGCCGAGTAGTAAAAAGTACCATCTTGAAAATCTCCTTTGGATACTCCGCGGATGGCATCTGGGATTCGTAGCGAACCTTTCTTTCCAGATATCATAGCATTTTCAACCTTTTTAAAGGCTGCTGGTTTGCCCTGCTGCTGTTCAAGCTCACTGATGGGAATGAAGATAGGATCATCCACAAGCTGTGGAGCAAGATCAAGACAACTTCTCAACAAGTGATCTTATTTTATAAAGCTAAGCTAAGCTAGATCCTTATGTATGGTTTCTTTAGTGTTAAGCGGATGATTCCTGGATGAGCAGAAGCTGGTACTCATTTCACCGACCTCACAAGAATGGAAAGCTGAGTCAACTTGGCGGAAAAGAAGGTCACACAAATGTTCAACATTTGGCAGGGCCGGGGTATGAACCGGGGACCTTGTGGTTAAGAAGGCAGAGATGTCACCACAGTGCCAACCACGTCGATTTAGTTGTTCTTAAGCTCATTAACTACACATGAGGTAATTGACCACCATTTAGGTTACATGGATGCCGCTTGATACCCTGGTAAACAACAGATGGGCAACCGTGTTTGGATATCCAAACACACGTGTTAGGATATTCAAACAGGTATGTTTGGAAATCGATTGACCGAAGAATGCAGTACTTAAACGAGTTTTTATTCACTTCCGGGATTACAGTTATTATTCTTTACAGTTAACATTTACGTTTACATTGCAGTTCCAGATCATTCCAGAATTTAACTGATTTAACGTTCCACGCACACTGCTTTCACCTCAAGACTGGTAGCACCCATGCCTTGCAATTCCTTACATGCTCCCGTCAGGCTTTCCCGGTCGCAGTTTTTGTACAAACCCCTGGACTCGGTTGTTGAAAAGTGGGTTAACTTTAACCCTGGATTAAACCGAAATTCAAAGAGTATTTTCTTTAAGAACGAAATATTTATCCTACTCAGGTTTTCTAAGCAAACAAAATGTAAGCACCAGAACTGCAGCCCAAATCAGTCTCTAGAAAGGTTGAAAACAGAAAAGTGGGTTAAAATTTTAACCCTGCATGGGTTAGCGCTAATCGTCTTTTGATCAACTGGGCCCTGGGGTCTAAATCGGGAAATTTCACTTTTCTGGTCAACTGCCATTCTTTAAAATTACTACTTCCCACTTATTCTTGTCCGTTGTTTTGTCAACCAAATTTACTTCTTTTTACAAAGTTCTTGGCTCTCGGAGTGAGGAAAACTTGAATTCAAAATCATTAAAGCCCAGCCCAATATGAATTATTTCCACGGAAATAATGGGCATTGCATTTCAGCTTCATAAGATCATTCCAGTGCCACTTCACACTTTGGCTCGATTGCATGTTTATAATTTCAAAGAACTTTTAAAAACTTGCACTTCGTGATTAATCATCCATTCCAAACACTTCCAAAACAATGAACCGTCAGAGCTTTACCCCTCAATGTTGAAAACAAGTGATCAAACACTCGGGCTAGTTTTTTATATATTACTCCTTAACCTGGATGTAGTATGCAAACATTTATTTACACACTTGTTCTTAAGTTATGTACTCGTGTATATAAATACATACAAAAGTTCTTACCTCTGTACTTGGTCGTAGTAATGGGTGAAATATTGTCTCGCCATCATTGTTAATCAGAAATGCATACACGGAACCCCATTGGTCATTCATAAGAAGGTTCTCAATCTCTTCCAAAGTGGCATCAATACCAACCACACCAATGGTTCTAGTGATGGTATACAGTATTCAGTGATGCCATACAGTATTCAGTGATACCATATAGTATTCAGCCTGGAGGGGATACTAATCTATAACACCCAGCAGAAAATATGATTCACTGAGTGGGCACTTCCCCTTTTTCTGATTTTTCATGGTTTTGAAATATTTTTGCTTATTTATTCTTTCCCAATTTTCCATTATAGAGACTTAGTGCGCTACAAGGGGAGAGCTCATAAACATTTTGAGTTGTTTTGATGAGGTTAAAAGGGGGATATCTACACAGAAAATGAGTTTTCAAACTTAAAAGTTTGAGAGCGGAATTTTAATGCACTTTTAAAATTAATTTTAGAGTTAATATCTAGCGCACCAATGCCGAACCCTCTGGTAACCAAAGCAAGACCTCAGCTCTCTTAGGAATGATGGTTTGGCGTTTGTCCTTAATCTTTTCCTTTCCTAATCCTCAATCCAGTTATTCTACCCAGTTTTGTACAGCATTCTGAGAAAGGTGTCTTACTCAAGGAACAACAAAGTAGTCTGGCAAGAGATCCAGGGCTTTTTTAATTCATTTTATCTTCATAACATAAACATTAGGTTTCACTTACAGTTACACTTCCACAGGATCTTACACTTATTACTTCTCATCATGCTTTTTCATCACACACATGACAAAAAGCTCGTTTTTCTAATTTTACACTGAGCACTTGTACATTACACTGAACATTGTGGCTCATATCTCAGTCAATATTTGAAAACTCACAATTCCCCATCATAATTAAAGGGCTGCTTGTGAACCATCTCATCCGTGGATTAAGTCATTTACCAATGCAATTTCATTCACAGTGCAATGTGTTTACAAAAACCTTCAAAGCAAACCGCAGTATTTACTTACCTCGATCTTGTTCGAGTTTGCCAGATTAAGCCTCAGGTAGCATTAAAGCTGGAAAATAATCTGCGGTTCTAATTCGATTCCATAGCCAGACTTAAAGTTCAATAACTGTAGAGTAGACTTTACTCACACTGAGTGAAATCCGCCATTTTTGATCGTTCAAAGATGCTTACCCCAGTCCTAAAAGCTGTGCTAACAGCCAGATGGAGAGTGACATTTTAGCCCCCTCACAATATCTCATCCTGCACTTCGTGCACGAATGAGATAAAAACTAGTTCGGTATACAAGAAGAAGTCAAATATTTTGAGCTTTTTAGTAAGGTTTAAGAGGGAAAAAAGCTCTAGCAAAATGTTCCCTTTTAGAGAAATTTTAGCTTTAGTGAATTTTAGTGAAGTTTAAAAATTAATTTTGTAATTTTTGTACTATTTCACGGGCAAATGCCAAACGGTTTGCTAACAAAAGCTACACCTTACTTCTGTTACGAGCAATGGTTTGGCATTTGTCCTCAAACTTTTTCCTCTCCAAATTTTTTTTCCCATAAAATTTCTCTACCAACTGCCAAAATGAAAGGAGAAAGCCCCCCTCCCTACCCCCAAATCAGGCCACTGAAACATCTAGAGCAGGGTTGCCACACATCGGACTGACCCTGACTTTTCCCTGACCCAGAGTAAAATTTCACTAACCTCAAACTCGGCAATTTGTACAGACAACATAACATGCTTCACACAGTTTTCAGTTTTTTTTTGTTTAGGCGTTCAATAAATGTAAAGGAAAACTTTACAATATCCAAAATGATACAAATTTCCCTGACTTTTCCCTGACTTTGAGCAGAATTCCAAATTTCCCTGACCAAATGCAAATTTCACTGACTTTTCCCTGACCTTGAAAAAATTTTGTTTGTCCCTAACTTTTCACTGACCATGGCAACGCTGTAGAGGACCAGTTTATTTTAAAGTTCATTGGTCCAAGAGCTAATAATTATATTTTGAGAAGGAAAAGCCTGTATATACATACAGTAAGCTCAATAACAAAAACCAAATTTCAAATCATGTTAAGCTCTGCATTATATCTTTAGGAAAAAAACAAAACCACTTACTTGTTGGTAATTTTGCTAGTGGCAGGAACTGCCACTGTAACCATTAGACCCAAACCAAGAGCGTCCACATATGGAGCTGTCCAAGTTGTGTTGCTGATACTAATGGTATTTGATGCAAGAAAACTAAAATAATCCTGCATCTGGGATATGATGTCCTCGCTGTCTGTAAGTTTCTTCATGAATCCATTATTTTCGCAGGCTAGTTTACCAGGGAATTCCTCTCCATCATTCACAGTCAAATAGGAGAAGATCCTGGTCTATAAAAGAAAAATAACGTCACAACAAAATTAATGCCCCTTTATTAACTGAAAATACAGTATATACAGTGCAGTATCTACCCGAGTTTCTTCAATATTTTCTAATCAAGTGCAGAATATGCAGACTTGTTTAACTAGGATAAAAATATTTTAATAAATGCTGCTTGGTGTTCATTTATTTTGTTACTAAAATTTTACTTTTCATATAAAGACTACTGTACAATAACTAAAACTTAGTTTCATAGAGAATATCAAATATTTAATAAAAGTTTCCACATGCCTTAGGGTACAGATAGGTATTCTTTGCTTTAACCTCATCCCATACTTTGCTCCAATCATATTTACAGAGCTGCCCTGGGACATAGCCACTCCTAGTGTAATATCCTTGGTTGCATCGTACTGAGTTCCCATCATTGTCTGAACCATCCGTCACAAACACGATGATACTCTGGCATCCAGTTCTGCTACCCTTAAACTTCAGCAGCTCAAAGGCCTTTCTAAATGCCAATCTATTGGCATAAAGTTATGAGTATACTTGTTATTTATTAAATTGAAGGGCCTAGTGCAAAAACAACGTAAGTGACTTTGTATGAAATGCTAAATTCTCCCAAGGGTTATGAAGAGATAATAGGGATAATGTTGGGAGAGTTGATAACTTGATCAAAAGTTATTTACATTATTTTTGTCTGGTGCAAAAACAATGTGACTTTGTATGAAATTCTAAATTCTCCCAAAAGTTACGAGGAGATAATAGCGATAACCTAAGGAGAGTTGAGAGCTTCAGCAAAAGTCGATTACGTCGTTTTTTCGGCGCAAAAGCTCCTGCAACTTAAAGTTTGTAATAAATTGAACTGGTATTCCGTTATTGTAAATTGAGAGTCAAGCGACACTTAAATTTTTAATTTGAAAATGGGAAACCACGTTTATGCTGGATGTTTGAACACAAAAAAACCAGCGTGTTGTTAATGTTTTTTTTATTGAAAAATTCAGTTGCTCTGCTCGTCATCTTGTTTGACCTGACTCGTACAAATAATTTTACTTTGGTATTTTATTTCATTTTATTCAAGGTTTGTATAGATTTTTGAAAATTGACTTCCATACTTACAAGCCAGCCGCACACCTTTGCGAGAACATGCTATAACAAACAATGCCCAACCGGCATGCAACCAAAATTGCAGGTCGTCCCCGGGAGCCGGACCCACATGCGACATCCAGCGAGTGAATCAGAATGGGAACTTTATCTTCCATTAGTTTGAAATTATAGCTGTTGCTGCTCTTTGCTTGCAAACATGTAATCACAGGATTAAAAGGTGCTTTATTATTGGTAGTTGAGAGTATTTTAGTGGCATATTTGAGGCACGTTCTCCGCACCCCTGTGCGAGATGAAGGAATTACTCCGAGCGACGACATCCGAAAAATATCACAGTAAAACTTACATCGCAGGCCACCGCACGAGGAGCAATCAAGGCCCGATTTAATGAAATTTTGATTGCATACATAAAAAATTCCATGCTGTCGCAAAAGTCTGCGGTGCGCTTTATGAGACTAAATTGCGACTTTGAGACCAAAAGCAGGCCTTTGCCAATTATGGTAGCATCTTTTCGAGAATAATGCTGACATCGTAGTATTTATTTCGATTTGATCAACCTAAGCTAAAATATAGGATACTTCAAAATAGCAGCTAAACAAACAACTGAACCAAATATTCACACAGCAGACGGCAGGTATACGAATTTCCAATTTCTCAAATTCCAAAACTATAACCAACATGTTAACAAAACCGAAATCTGAGCACTCAACACGAGTCACTTGTCCCGTGCGCATGCGCAGCCTTTGCTCCGCCGCTGACCGGTTCCGAGCATTTCTTGAGTATTTAAGTGACATTTTCAAAATATCCGCCAGCATTTTAGTGAGAAAGTTGAGCATTAAGCATTCTGTTAAGAAAAAAGCATAATTGGCAAAGGCCTAACCAAGAGGACACAGCAGATAAAGCGCACGCGTATTTAAGCAGGACTGAAAATGAAATTTAGTCCCAGCGCAATGTTCAACATCGATCTCGCGACTTCAAACAACAACAAATACAACGCAGGGTTCGCTCACTTCCTAAAAATTCCTGGTGAATTTGCAGAAATTTTTTAAGTTATTCCAAAGTACTATTTCACAAAATGCCAATAATTTTGCTGCAATAACCTCTCTAAGCACTTTTAAAACATCCAAAGCAAACAAAACAATCCAGAAGTGTTTGCTTCGCTTCATTTTCCAGGAACTATAACATAGTCCCAGGACTTTCCGGGAGAAAAATTCCAGAACTTTCCAAGAAGCCTATGACATGCCTCCCAGCCACTTTTAAAAAAATCTGATAGGAAAAATAGGCTGTTCCAGTTCAAAATATAGGAAAAATAGGAAATATAGGAGGTCTGGGAGACCTGGTATGAACTCTAGCAGTGAGCTATACTGAAAGCACCGAAACTCCAGACTCTATCTCGATCTTCCAGTGCTAGGAGAAAGAAGTCTTGATTTTACAGACCTTTTTCAAGTTTCGAGACTCTTTTCAAACCCTGCTACTGTGCCCGGAATAGTTACTGCGAGTTTAAAGGGAGTTACTAAGACTGGGTGAAGGGGAAGTGTCATGCTGACTGGGTGAAGGGGAAGTGTCATGCTGACTGGGTGAAGGGGAAGTGTCATGCTGACAAGAGTAAGTTCGAAAAGCAAAACCTTGATTTCTTTCCAACGTCGAAAGAAATTGAGTTTTGCAATTCTAGTGTGTTCTGATTGGAAGCCAAAGTTTAACAGTGATATCTTTAGATCATTTTCTCTCCTATAACGTATTTTTGGAGAATAGATTACAAAAACAATAATAAAGGACTTTCATATAACAAAGTGTAAATTGAAATGATGTCAAACTTTTAACGACCTTACAAATTGATTCACCTTTTTTAAGATGGTAACCTTGTTCCTTATATGGTTCAGGCTTGGTCACGGTGCTCTCAAACTCTGGGAGTCACGTGGGTACTTCTGTTTTGCGGCACTGTGTAGAAGCATAAAGTCAAAATGCTACGTATGCGCTCAGACATCGAAAAACGTTAAGGTGTCTCACAGATTTTAGGAGAAACGTGACCATCCTTAGTCAGGATCTCTCTAACCATGATGGAAGGACCTAGGAACGATCACTAACAAACTATAAAGAAATTTAAGTTATTTGATTAAAATACAATGCTCTTTCATATACATTTTTTTACTTACCAAAAGACTGTATTAGCCACAATCTTTTCAATTATTTAGAAATCGTATGTAAAGAAACAGGAACTCGTTTGTTCTTCAGTGGTAAATGCTGAAACAACGTACTTCAGAAAACCAGTCTTCTCTTCTTCACCAACCATTTTAGAGTAATGTCTGGCTGGTCTGGGGTTCGTATGCTTTGGCTTTTGCCAGCACATAAAAATCCTAAAATGGCATCACTACAACTGAACCAAAGTTAGTAGAGCGGACTGGTTATGAAACTTAGCAAACAACAAATAACATCACAATGCTGTTTTCTTATATCTTAAGTGCACGGTTACTTAAGATTTTTTGTTTTAGGTGTGAAGCCTCGTTAGTCTATAGGTACTTTGCTCATTTAACTCTGAAGTAGGCCTTTTGCAGTTAAAGGTCACATGACCACACCTACCTTAAATTAATTAGCTATGACAAAATGAAGTTCAGAAATGGAAAGAGCAGGTTAACATTAGTTAGAAGGCATAGTTTCAAGTCTCAACGTTAAGAATTTAAAAAATGACAGCGAATATAAAATCAAAATTTTTCTAAGAAAATGTATGTGAAAATGGTACTGGAGAGCAAGGCTTGC
>JAOEJH020058516.1:0-10360 GCA_025448215.2 Palythoa grandis
TCAGTGTAGGAATTTCATCTAGTTTCTCACTAGTGATTACACTGCTGAAATGTGACTGTAGGGCGTTTGCTTTGGATAAGTCAGAGCTACAGATATTATTATTCGCAGAAACTAGAGTTGGGACACCACACTGTTCAGTTCTGAGTAACTTGAGATACGACCAAGCTCTTTTAACACTGGAGTTGTCAGCAGATGAGTCTACAAGGCCCCCGACGACCTGATTAACATACTTAGTATGATTCTCCCTTATGATAGCTGTTACTTCATTTCGTTTCTGCTGGTACTTAGTCCAGTGTTGCACTTTTCCTGTTTTCTTGGCTTTTTTATAAAGTATATCACGACTCTTCATTTTACGCTTGACAGAGTGATTTACCCCCGGAAGTTGTCTCTTTCCCTTAGAAATTCTGTGTGGAATATTCTGGTCTACTTTTTCTTTGAGGATTCTTGAGAAAAACTCCCAGTTTTCGTCTACAGATTTTGATTGCGGAAAAGAGAATAGATATTAAGTTGTTGAGATCTTCATTTAACTTTTCAAAATTTCCTTTGTGAAACTGATAAATTTTCGTTGGAGGTTTAGATTGATATTTAGGACATTGATCGACTTCAAATAACACAGCGTCATGATCACTGATACCAGGTACGACATTAACAGCAGTGGCAATGCTAGGATTTGACGACAGAACTAAGTCCAACAATTTTCCTGACAACGGGCGAGTTGGTGAATTTACATGTTGTCAAAATCCATATTTAAACACAGTGTTTAATAAGGCATCATCAGCTCTGTTAGCATCAATCATCAGTTCGCCACCTCTCCAGTCAATATGACCGCAGTTGAAATCTCCACATATTATCACTTGAGGGAAGTGGCCAGGTTTATTGAAGAGTGAGCTGGTAGAGTCGTCCAGGTCTTCAATAGGAGTCACGCCTGCGCCTGGTGGGCGGTAAAAACTGCCAATAAATAATTTCTTTGTTTTTGCGAACTGCAAGGAGATCCATGTGACTTCACAGCCGGAAACTAGCAGTTTTGTCTCTTCAATGGTAAACAGATCATTTCTACAGGCGATAAATACTCCACCACCGTGGGCCAATCTGTCCTGACTAAAAACATTGAACGAAGAGGGAAACACTGAATATGTTGGAATAGTGGAGTCCAGCTTAGATTCACAGCCAATAATTACATCTTGCTTATGATCGAAGGTCAATTAGAGCATGGGTATTGGCTTGTTTACTAGGACCTTTTAAACCGTTACAGTTCAAGGCTAAGCACTTGAGTTTCCTTCGATTTTTACGACGAACCCCAAAGCCACGCTGCTCAGTAGGACTTGATGTAAATAAAGGAGATCCGAAGTCATTAATTTCACTTGCATTTGATAGTTGAAGAGAAGCAAAGGAGTTTTCATCGACAGGTATGTTTTCCAGTAGAAACGAAGAAGAGAAGTTGGGAAAATTGCAAGCATTACAGATCCATACGAGATTCAAGTCATCAGCGTAGTTATTGTACGACTGGGCTGTCATATGTATGCACTTTGCATGAAACCAATGGTCACATTCTTCGCACTCTATTGCGTTTTGATTCCGCTTCACTGGTCTGTCACAAATCCCGCAAGGAAATTTAACAGGACCGGGATTCAAAATAGATGAACTTCGGGTATAAAACGAACGGCCCATGGGAGTAGAATGCAAATGAGCTTCTCTGCCAGTGAAAGATCATCGAAGCGTAGGATATTCTAAACGAATCAGATTTCACTTCAACATTTTGGCGTTTAATTTCACAGCCGTCAAAACCAGGAGAAACACGTGTAGCGTTGTAAATGTAGCTCACTACAATTAGGATGGCTAAGAACCAGTTTATCTGGAACCAGTTTATCGCTGACCAATGCACCACGTGTTCGCAAAATCATCTATTTAGCCAGCCGAAACAAGGCTGAAAAACTTCTTCGCATGCATCAGTTCGCGCGCAGATTTTGAGTAACTGTAGCCTGGCAACAAATTCAACCGATCAAAAGTTCGTTAGTGAAAGTGATCTTTTCGCAATTTTTGTTTTGGTGCTTAAAGAGAATCCTACAAGATGATATTGGCTCGACGAACAGCAAAATTTATCTCTAAAAAGCGATAAGTGGTGTTTTTACTGCAAGGAACATCATTTTTGTTAGTATTTCAAACACTGTTTCTTCACAGAAGGATCATCAACAATTTCTATGGGTAAAAAATTTAGGTGAGGATTTATACAGTAACTGCCAAGTAAATACAATTTTAATAGTAGATTAGTTACATTAAAAGTTTTTTTTAACCATAAACGCGAATTAATGAACTGTCTTCGGTGGTTCACATAAACGACACATTCGTTACCGTGCCGAGTGTAAAATCGGTGGCCGTTTATATCCCTATTAAAACGACTCTAGCAGACGAAAAATGTCATGCTTTTTACAAAAGGCCACCAAAGCTCCTGTTTCCCTGTGTAGGTGGCTGTCTACTAGAAAATATCCTTCCGTTGTTGGAAGAAATACCACAGTGTTCCCACCGAGAATTAGCAAAGACACTGTGTTTTCTTTTGCCAATGCCTGTTCAAGGTGCCAAGGCAGCGAGGCCGTTGGCACGTTCTCCCGCGTAACATTCACGGTTTCTTCTCTGCCCACCCAAACCTTTCCTAGTGATGGTAGAATTTTTACAGCATCTGCTACACCAAAGAGCCTAGGCGTTCCATTACTGACAGACGTAAATTTTGTTTCCTGTCAGTATCGCAGAAATAATGTTGCGGATGAAAGATTGACTTAAGGGGTTGTGGTAGTCCCCGACAACATCAATCGATAATTCCGATAATCAATAAAAATCGATATCAATCGATTGATTAATCGATATATTCGATGAAAATCGATAAAAGAGTGAGCCGTGACTATCGATTATATCGATTATATCGGACAAATATTATCGACTTTATCGGTTTGTTGGAAAGTATTATTACGTCTCAACAGTCGTCGAGAAATAACATTTTAAAAATAGTCATGCCAAGTGCCATCTGCCTTTAAGGGACTGGGAGATGCGGGTGATAGGATTGAGAGTTAGGGGAGGGGGGGGGTCGGAATGGCCTTTGACTTTGTGCTGGATAGGTTTTATGGTGCTTCAGTTCTATCACATTCTCTCACGAAATCAAAAAGAATTTACAATCAAACCCGCCGGGAATCAAAGAGATTTGTAGAAAGCTTTTTGGTACTGGAGTAAAATTAAACATAAGCATTGAGACAACAAAAAAGACGTACCATTTCAAACCAGCATTTAAAGGCAATAAAGGGCTCACAAGTTCACGCTGAAGATGGCCAATTTGCCCTCCGCTGTCACATACTTTAAAAGCATAGCCTCTTGCACCATTTTTTATAGTTGCCATAAACTCATCCCCAACACTTACTTCAAACGGGCATTAGTGGTATCCTTTAACTATATTCGGAATAATACAAATCTTGCAGTCAACCTCGCTGTGTTGCGCTTGCATTGATTACATTTCTCAATAGCTTTGTTTTTGTAACAGGGTACGGGGTCAGTTCTTTTAAATGGTAACAGAGGTAACAACAACAACAACAACAACAACAACAACTTTATTTACACTCACATTAATTAAAGGAAATGACACTTATAAGACAAATTTACAGGTTGAAGAGTGTAGGCCACCTGTATATAACCATAAGGGCTAATCAAGACAGGAGGCTTTTAGACAATTAATTAAAGATAGATTAAGGTCAGGAGTGCGAGATAAAAATATTCAAATTGCAAATAGAGGTCAATCATAGGTGTGCACGTTCAACTATTATCACCCTTACGGAGCACCTACGTGGGTGTTTTTTTTGCTTGGTTGGTAATAATTGACTTGCAACATCAATACTCAATGTAGTCGATAAAAATCGATAAAATCAACGTGGATTTTGTTGTGACTATCGATTTTTATCGATTTCCGATAATAGTCAATACTAATCAACTGATTAACTTCGATTAATATCGATTATATCGATCAGTTTCCGATGATCGATTTTCATCGATTGGTATCGTCGGGGGTAGCCAGGGACTTCTGGGGCTGATATAAATAGCTTGCCAACCAGTAGCGCGATGATAGTGCAAGCATTGCTTCCATTCTGACGTCCGAGAATAGTACATTGATAAATGGCTGTCGAGAAGTGCCACGTTGTAAAATTACCATGATTTACGGGGGCAAGCTGAACACGCGGAAGTGTAGAACATGAGGTAGCTGTAGATGGTTTGGAGCGTTTGCAAGATAAGAAGCTTTGTTTGTTAGCATAGGAAGGAGGAGCTACATGACTATAACTATTAACCCACGAGTTAACTTTCTCAGCCCATGTGGCTGAAGAATAATACACTTTAGCCTGATTGGATCCACCTGTTTGATCAGACTGTTCATATTGAGAATCAGGATTATGCTCAATCTCAGAATCACTCGATTCGTCCTCGGGGTCACATTGTCCTCCTTTGAGTAAACCTTCATTAAACTTTTTGCATGCTCTTTTACCATTTGATTTATACCATTTTTGCAGATGGGACAAATACGGTCTTGAGGTAAACACAGTTCATGAAAGGTGTGGAAACAAGCAAGTCTCACAAAGTTACCATCATTGCATGTTGAACTGGTGGATAGATCACATCAAATATCAGGGCTTGGTTCCAGATCTGGCTGACACTTTCCAAGATTATACGACAAGGGGAAACATTTAATATCAACAGAAGTTTCAAATGTTGGCAGGTAAAAAGTTGGATATCCTTTTGCCCTTCCATTTTTGTAATACTCTTGTGGCAACTGCACGGAGAATAATATTGATATTAATATTGTGATAAAGGATTTTTTTAATAATTTTCTTGATTATCAGTTTTTGTTTCTTTTCTAAAATTCATTCTTTTATGCAAGGTTATTACTTATATTTTAAGTGATCAAAGAATCTCAACATAAATTTATAGGGTCGCATAAAGCAATACTTCCCATATGTATTATGATACTCCTAGCATTTTAAATTGAATTTTCCCCACAACTTTGAATTTTTCCAACAACCTAGAAACAACCTTTAAATAAAAAGAAAACAAGATCAAGAGAGCCATACAATTTTGATATATACTATATGTGACTGTCTATTTACCTTGTGAGCTTTCTGCATGTTCTTTGCAATTTTACTAAAGATTTGAAGAATGCATTCAGCAGCTTTGCCTGCAACCATCCAGAAGTCAAATGAGCTTTTTCCTCGAGAGTATGTTGGTACAAAGTTTTCAACAAATCCATTAAGTAAGCCACCAGAGGTGATTGTTTTGGCAATCTGGCATATCAACTCTCCACTGTAGCTACTTCGAGTTTTACTCCGTAACACAGAGTGCCAGATTTCTACTTTTCTTTCAACTATTAAATATAGCCACTGAAGTTTGGTTTTCCAGTATTGTGGTAGATTTGTCTGCTGATAATCACAGTCAGATCTAGGTTGTTAAACCACCATTCTCTATTGGCATGTAATCTGCCTTGAACACTATTACAAGGAAAATCAAATTGAACCAAGTCAGCCCCGGCTTTAAAGCAACTTAGACTAATGTCACCTTCCATCTGCTCACAGTTCTGCTCAAACTAGTCATTTTATACCACCGAAGTTTGGAGTTCCGATGCTTGGGGTAACTGTAGGGTGGGTAGGAATAGGGAGGAGTTGTCGCTGGGTAACTGAGGCTTGACCAGGTCTTGCAGCGGCATTTCTGAGATAGCAGCTCCTCCAGTGGTGACCTGGCTTTCCACAGAATTGAGATGAAAAGGAGTAAGTATTAGTTAAATTACTAGACGCAAAAGACCTTCTATAATTTTTAAATCTATGCACTTTACGCAACTTTTCAGCATTCTTCTTTTCTTTGGTCGACTCAACTAATTTGATTGCAGAACGAATTCTTTTTTCATCTTTCTCATCGTCAGCAATGGGTATCTCCTTATACTCTGAAACAAAATCCTAACCGTTCAAGTCTGCAAGCAAAATATGCTTTTTTCTTAAATTTATAAGTTCCATACCTTCATTGCCATTGAGAGCTTGCATCGCATCCTCGGCCTTACCGCTAACTAGAGCATCACTGGCAGCTTCGAACTTGGCTTCCAGTTTTTGTTGGTGGATAAACTGAACTTCACAGCCTTTTAAACGAAACATATGGCGAGGTTCTAATTCTAACCGGGCCTTCTTAACTGCTTTGAAAACACTTTCTTCGTTGTGGTGCTTCATCTCTTGACGGAACTGAAAAAACTGTGCTGAGAGGAATGACTTGAATTCTTCAAGAGGCACGGTACTCCAGCCAAACGGGGAAACGAAGCTCGGGTTAGAAGCTGTGGCCGTAGAGGCCGAAGTGTGACAAGAAATGGAAACAAATGGCTGGGCGTCATTTGAACCTGAAGCCGTGGCTGTAAAAGTTGAAGTTTGGTCGGGAGCCGTAACTAAAGGCGAGATAAAACTCAGGCCGGAAAAATTCTGGCCTTCCATTTTGTCAATATTTTCCAAACACAATATGCAAATTGATGACAAGAAGCATGTTGCTGTCCATCAGGCGAGAGGACAAGCGTAGAAATGAAGCGCTATTTATTTCATGGACGAACAATGACTGTGATACCCAGAAATGAAGCCTATTGTCTAAAACAATACAGGAATGCTGCGAATCGAAATGAAAACGCTTTCCAACTCCACTTTTCGTTTTTCTTATCGTGCTTTTCTAAGATCTTCTTATTGTGCCCGTCAATGATGTTTTTCACGTTCGGCATGCAGCTGTAACTTAGTTTCACGGTGTTGGTGTTGAAGATTTTGTGTAGCTTGTGCTGTGATGGGAATTCTTGTTTATTAATTTTAGGAACGATTTCCCGATGTTGGTCTTCTCATTGCTTGAGTATGGTGGGTTGTACCAGATGTTTCTTGTTCTCTTCCTCTTGTTGGATATTTTCCCTGGGTGTTTTTCGTATTTTAGCTCGTGTTTGTACCCCCTTTTCTTCACAGACTCTTGGTATGTTGGTTTCATTTGATTGAAGATTTCTTCGCTGTTTGATAGCTCGGACAATCCTTTATTGATTGCAATGGGTATGTTTCTGGTGATTGATGGTGGATAGTTGGACTGCGCGTGTACATAGACAGGAGTGTTGTTTGGTGTCATGTATGGTGCAAAACTATTTCTTTGTAAGTCGAGTGTTACGTCGAGAAAGTTGACTATGTTTAGGTTGCTTCGATGGTGATCTTTGGTCTGTTGTCTTGGAAGGTTTTGCACAGACTTTTTTTACTACGTTCTACTTGCTCTGGTGTATTTTTATATGCTCCTAGTCCGTCGTCTCTTTAAAGGCCGATTTCATTGCCCTGTTTTTTTTCCGGGATCTTAAAGAGTATACTATAGCTAGTTGCTGCCCATGCACAAGTTTTCATGTTTCAGCTCCGTTCTAACTGCTCATCATTATGTCAAAAAGGTCTTGAGCTTATGTCTTATAAGCTTATGTCCCCATGCCGAGTCTTCACCATATAGGAACGATTTCCTTGAATGCATGATAATGCCGTACTGTTCTTGTGTAATGGTGTCGAACTGGGAAGCGAATTTGAGGGCCTTCCTCTTAAAACATTTTAAAGCTTAAATTTCAGTGTGGTGTTATTGACGCCATCTTAAAATGCACGTGTGTTTATTACTAACCCGGATGTACATTAACATACATTATCATTACATCTTTCCCTTCAAAAATATGAACGTTCTGAGATATAAACAAAAAAGTTTCTGGTCGTGTACTTTGTTTGCATTCACTTTTTGTTTTACACTATTTCAATTAATATCTCGGGTTTCTTATTTGTTCTCTGTGATCTGCGTAAGACAGGTTCATGAGTGGTTCGTCCTTGCTACGTTGGCGACTATCTAGATCCGTAGTCTTCGATATCAACGTCAAGGTCAGATGAAACGAAGTCTTCTTTCGTTGGTAGCAAATGTATACGATTTCTTTTGTAGCTTTCACTAGTCTCTGTTTTCACTTCGTATTTTCTAGGCGCTACTTCTTTGTAAACCTTTGCCTTCTTACTCCAACACTTGCCTGTTCTGATTCTCACTATCTCATCCTTGACTAGTGGTCTAAGAGGTTTTGCAGTCTAGTCATAGTACTGTTTTTGCTTTTATCTTTCTTTGGTTGCTCGCACACTTGTGTGTACTTTGTAGTGTGTGGCATCAGGTAGTCTTGTTCTTAATGGCCTGTTCATCAATAACTTAGCTGGGGACTTGCTACAATCTAGCGGCGTAGTGCAATATGCTAATAAAGCAAGATAGGTGTCTTCGTTACTCTCTGCTGACTTTTTCAGTAAGTTCTTTACTATTTGTACGCCTTTCTCTTCTTGTCCATTCGCTTGATGATGATAAGGACTTGTCAACTCATGATTGAAGCCAAACAATTTCGCAAAAGTTTGAAACTTTTGATTCGCGAACTGTGGTCCATTGTCAGTTACAACGATGCTTCGTATGCCATGTCGCGCATACATTGACTTCATGTGATTTATAACTGATTTGGCTGATTTTACATAGAGTCTACAACAACTAAATAGTCCTTTCCCTTCAAATGGAACATATCAGCACTCACTTTCATCCACGGAACTTCTGGTACTTCGTGTGACATTAGCGGTTCTTTCTGTTGTTGTGATCTGTATTTCTGACACACAGCACATCGACTAACTATGTTCTTAATGTCTTGATTCATGTTAGGCCAATAGAGTTTCTGTCTTGCACGTCTTCGGCATTTCTCGATTCCCATGTGTCCTTCATGTATCTTAGAAAGCGTTTCTATTCGCATTGAAGCTGGAACGAGAATTCGGTTGGCTTTCAAAATATTCCGTCAATCACTGTTAGATCATTGCTAAAGCTACAATATGGCTTAGGAAGTGATCCGTGTTCCTTACCGTTGTTAATCTGTTTTAACACTTCTTGTAACTCTGTTTTGCGACGTAGCGTTTGCTATTTGTTGCCATTTCTCGTCTGTAACATTCAGACTTGTTTTTAATAAATGGACATGAGCTTCAAGTTCTTTCTCTGTACTGCTGACTGGAATGGATTTCTAAGGATATGCACTCAATAAGTATCTGCCACAACCAGGTGTTTTTCTGGCATGTATTCAAAATCGAGGTCATATTTTTGTAACCTCAGCATAAGCCTCTGAAGTCTTGGTTAAGAAATCTGAAAATCTATGATTAAGAAACGCCAGGCCGCATTTATCTAATGATTATCTATGATTAAGAAACGCCAGGCCGCATTTATCAAATATGGAAAAGACTCGCTAGTATATAAACTTTGGCGCAATAGGGTCCAATACGCTATAAAGACAGCCAAGAGTTCTTATTATAGCAACAAAGTAGATGGTCTGGCCATTACTAATTCAAAGAAATGATGGAAAGACATCAAATCTCTAACAAGGCAGAACAACCCTGGTAAACAGCAGTGGTACCATCAATTTCTGAGTGATGTCATTACTAGTCCTGCTGAGCTGGCTACTCAAATTAGTGATTTTTTCACTGGTTTGACAGAACAGTTTGACTCCCTGGCTCCAGTCCAAACACCGCCAAATGTAATTCCATCGAATCTGTTCGTCTCCTTAGAAGAGGTTTCATCTGACTTACACAAATTGTCTGCGCATAAAGCAGTGGGGCCAGATGGAATATCGAACAAATTGTTAAAAGAATTTGCACCTGAGTTAGCACCAGTAATCCAAGATATTTACAACCAATTACTTAGAGAGGGACTTTTGCCTGATTCCTTGAAACAATCAATTATCATACCAGTCCCCAAAGTTTCCCCCCCACAGGACAGATTTGAGACCAATTGCACTTACAAGTTGTTTGGCAAAAGTACTGGAAGGATTTACCAACAAAAGACTTTTGAATCAGATCACTAACGAAATTGACCCGCGTCAATACGCACGTCAGAATCACTCCACAGTACATGCCTTGATCTACCTGATGCAAGCTATACATGAAGCTACTGACTCAGGAAACAGCTCTGTTCGTATATTCTATGCAGATTTTATTAAAGGATTTGATATAATTGACCATTAAATACTATTGAACGAATTGGAATCATTCAACGTCGACCCAACTCTTCTTTTCTGGATACGTTCGTTTCTTACCAACCGTACACAAGGCGGTGCGCGTTGGCTCCTTTTTGTCACCATGGAAACAAGTCAATGGGGGTGTTCCGCAAGGAACAAAACTTGGATTAACTCTCTTTGCAGTTATGATGGACAAGTTGCTCAGGAACTGGCATATGCGCACAAAGTGTGTTGATGACACCACCGCCTTTGAAATTATCCCAAGGAACTCTATTAGTATGTTAGACCTAGTCGTCAGGGAAATCC
>JAOEJH020058609.1:0-10358 GCA_025448215.2 Palythoa grandis
TTCCTTCTTCTTCTTCTTCTTCTTTTTCATCTTCTTCTTCTACTACTCCTCCTCCTCCTCTTTCTTCTCCTTCTCCTTCTCTTTCCTCTTCTTCTTCTTCTTCTTCTCTTTCCTCTTCTTCTTCTTCTTCTTCTCTTGAATCCTCTTCTTCTTCTTCTTCTTCTTCTTCTTCTTCTTCTTCTACTTCTTCTTCTCCTCGTCCTTCTTCTCCTTCTCTTTCTTCTTCTTCTTCTTCTTCTTCGTTCTTCTTCTTTGTTCTTCTCTTTCTTCTCCTTCTCTTTCTTCTCCTTCTTCTTCTTCTTCTTCTTCTTCTACTTCTTCTCCTCCTCCTCCTTCTTCTTCTTCTTCTTCTTCTTCTACTTCTTCTCCTCCTCCTCCTTCTTCTCCTTCTCTTTCTTCTTCTTCTTCTTCTTCTTCATCTTCTTCTACAATCAGCTTCACTTATCTATTTCAGTAATGAAAGCGAAAAATTTACCCTCTTGCAAATTAATCCTTTTACACTAAATCTCATCTTGTCAGGCGAAATGTGTTCACTTAAATGAAAACTCATTCGTGCAAGGATGACGTTTTTTGTGCAAATAACATATCGCAAGACATTGTTTAATTCAGTCTGTTTCTTGCAGGCAGTCTATATGCCCAAACAAAAATCCTGCTATAACATTGTTTTTTTTTCTAGTTGGTACTCAACAACAAGAGTTGGAAGAAAGCGCGGAAGCCGAGATAGAGACGATTGTGTTGTTTGTTTTGATCGCAGTGGTCGTGCTGGTCGCGATTGTATTAGTTCTTGTATGTTACCGCGTTGTAAAAAAGAAAAGTAAACCATCCATAGATTTGCCTGATAACCCAGAAAAAGGTAAGAAAAAACAATAACATCAGTGTTTCATTGTTACATTCTTAGATTTTTGTCTCCCAGTCCCACAATTTTTTATTGATCCTTTGTTATTGTAATTTAGTTTTTAACCTAACTACAAGTTTACCCAATTGATTTTCTAGGTACCTTCTTACCTACCGACTTGTTTACCCACTTGACTTTCTAGCTACCTTCTTACCCAGCTACTTATTTACCCACTTTATTTTCTAGGTACCTTATTACCTACCGACTTGTTTACCCACTTGACTTTCTAGCTACCTTCTTACCTAGCTACTTGTTTACCCACTTTATTTTCTAGGTACCTTATTACCTAACTACTTGTTTACCCACTTGATTTTCTAGGTACCTTATTCCTTAACTACTTGTTTACCCACTTGACTTTCTAGGTACCTTATTCCTTAACTACTTGTTTACCCACTTGACTTTCTAGGTACCTACTTACCTATCAACCTACTACTTACCGACGTGCATATCTACAAACTTTCTTTCCTATCGATCTACTTGTCTTTCAATGACCTATCAACCTACTTGTTTTTTCCTACCTACCTAACTACCTACCTACGTACGTACATGTTAATTGTCTTTTCTTTGCAGAAGACTAAACTCTACATATATTAAGAGCGCGAGTAGTGTTGCTTATGTTAACATGCTAAGTTGGATTATGCTTATTAGTTTTGGAGCTTATTGCCTACGTGCCATACCTATATACCTACCTACCAACATAACTATCTACCTTCCTACCTACCTATGTATATATGTACCTATTTTCCTACTCGTATTTTCCTACGTACATAACTACCTACCAATGACAGACATATCTATATACTGATTTACTTTTTTCTTACATAACCACCTCAGTACCTACCTAAATACATACATACCATTAACTATCTACCTATGTACAGACATACCTATATACCTACTTGCTCTTTCTTACCTACATAACTACTTATTTACCAACCTACCCACCCACATACATACATACATACATACATACATACATACATACATACATACATACATACATACATACATATATACCTGTATACCGACTTACATTTTTTAGCAGTAAATGAATTGTTTGAACCCAGGAGCAACAGTAGATCGTATGGTGAGATCGTCCGGGTTAGTGTAGTCCTTAGAAGAACTGTTGTCGATGTTAGTGACTGACGTTTCGACTACGTATACGGAAGTCATCTTGACTCAGAAGATGACTTCCGAACAGGTTGTCGAAACATCAGTCTTAACCGTGGACAACAGTCCTTCTCAGGACTACACTAACCCGGCCGAACTCACCATACGATTTACATATTTTACCAACATAACTAAGTGATTATCTACTTATACCTACACACATACCAATATACCTATACACATAATTACAGCTGAGACTATAATATTTCCACTGGTCGAATGAATAAAACCTTGATACTATGATAGTGATAGTTACTTGTAGTGCTCATTGATGTTAGATTTGTTCGTAGGGACGATTGAGTTCCATTAATAGGGATATTATTTACAGGAACCTCTAAACCAGTTACCAAAAAGACTATTTTTGTAAACATTCAAGACGGCAGCACGGTTCCCAACACGATATCGGTGGACAAAGTTCAAGGTTAGAATCTTAATTTTTCAGTTGCTTTGCTAAAAGTGTGGCGAGCCAGGGAGTTGTTACTGATGAAGAACATAAGAAAAAAACTTGGTTATTCTGAAAAAAAACTATAAGAAATAATTACACACTCAACACACTCATCCTGCTATGTTCTCATACAATTACTTGTAAAAAAGTTGAGATTGAGAATTTCCCGTTAAAGAACGAAACAAAACAAAACCTCTGATAAGTATTAGAAACAGAAGCTGGGACTGAAAAATTTGCAGGACACAAAATCTTACTTTAGTGATGTTTCAAAATATTCTTACTTTTGTTTATTGATAGATGAAAAGGTAGATTGTTGCACAGATTGACAGATAGGTAGACAGAAAAACACGGACATACAGACAGACAGACAGACAGACAAACAGACAGACAACTTTCCTAGGAGTTAAAGAAGCAAGTTTTCGAAATTTCCTTTTTCTTTCAGCAGATAAACCTTTACAGAGTGTGGACTATGGCCTTTATGACGAACTTAATGTTCAGTTGAATCCGGAAGGTCGGTGGAAAAAGCTCGCTGCAGCGTTACATTATAGTGAGCGCCAAGTCGCCAATTTCGACTTGAAAAAGCGGACTGCAACCAGTGATTTATTGTCCGACTGGGGGCACAAGAGAAATGCCACATTAGGGACCCTCTATCGGGTGTTTGAATCCCTTGGGTGGGAGACTGAGGCGGCTATTGTTGCTAAGTACATGGCACAAACACCCGGTGACATGGTGTAGATAGATTGCTGGTTGGTGCAACTATAAAGGCACAGTAATGGCCCGTTCAAACGGATCAAATATGTTTGTTAAACATTATCCAACAATGTTGGACACAACACGTTTGATTTGTTTGAAGACCATGATCAAACATGCTGGATGGTAAAGGATAGTGTTGGATAATCTTGGATAAAGTTTGATTTGGTTCAAACTTTTCATTCAGCAAATCCAACATTTCTGCTCGCGCGATTAAAAACACAACGCAATCAGTCTCACGCCACTTCATTGCAACATGTTTGATGGTGTTGAATATGTTTGAACACTCCTGCATCCAACACAATCCAACACTGGTCAACATCGTCCAACATCACCAAACAATGTTGGATAATGTTTGACAAACGTGTTTGATCCGTTGGAACGGGCCTTGATAAGAATATGATGGCTCACATTCATGCTAGAGAAATCGCTTTAGAAACTATTGTTACATGTTCTAGAAATGTTATGCTTACAATGAAGGGGTCTGAATCAAACTTGTCGTGCTAAAGTGTGCGCGTTGTGAGAGAGCTTGTTTTTTTCTTTTGGGGGGGGGGTGAGAAGGGAGGGGAGGATGATTTTTCAGAACAACCTTATTAGTTATAAAAGTGTATATATATTAGGTAGCTTGATTTTCAGCACGTTTTTCAGACATGGAATTGTTATTAGAAATACTTTTGAAAAAAATCAGAATATTACTCCTAGCTACCGCGTAAGCTACTGAACTCTGTTTGGGATCAGAACCAGTTATTCAGCGACCAGCTAGGTCTTTTGTCTGCAAGGTTGTCTGGTCTGCGTGAGCGCTTATCTTTTCCTTGCCATTGGTTTTATGGCGTTTCAAAGCAGGTTCTCCATAGGGTAAAATGTTTGGATAAACTTGAATTAAGTTTTATGGTATTGAGTTTTTGGACTCGTGAGTTTGCGTGTTTCACATGATATTGAAGCTCTGCCTTTTTAAAGCAAGTTCAAAGGTATTGCAGAACTTTGTTTGTTGGTGTCGAGCATGTAATGTGTGCTTTGAAACATGTCAACTCGATGACCTTGTTATTATAATAGATTGGCATGTTATGTCGTTGAAGTAGTCACATTTGTGACAGTTTAATTGATTAGTAACTTGTTGAATTGTTTGATACAGTATTAGGTAGCTAATTGACTGCAAAATTGTAGGTCTACGTCTTAGATTTTTTTATTACTTTTTTGTTAAGCAAAGTTCTAAGTAAAACGGAGTAGTAATGGCAGTGTTAACTATTGAAATTTAGTCTCTCTTTGACCCAACATGGCGGGCTCATTCAAACTAGATTGTTGCATCATTTTTCATGACGCGTAAACAACGTTTCCTTATAAGAAACACAATTTTTATTTTTTAACACTTAAGTCTTCATCGAAGCTATAGTTTGCAACTGTACCATTTATTCGGCTGCAGATTCCAGATAACATTTCGGATATCATAAGGTATCGTACTTTTAATAGTGGGAGATTCAAAGAGTCTACCTGGCACCGCTACTCGCTGTAGTAGGATTGCTGTATTTGCAATGCAATATCTCGCAGATTTTAATTTAGATCAAACAGTTGTTTGATAACATTTCGGATATCGTAAGGTATGCATGGTACACTTAAATAGGAGATTCAAAGAGTCTACCTGGCACCGCTACTGGCTGTAGTAGGATTTGCTGTATTTGCAATGCAATATCACGAAGATTTTAATTTAGATCAAACAGTTAGTTGATTATTAACCTGGTTACATTAATCGATCATCCATTTAGGAGATTTTTTTTATTGGTTTGAGCTTTCAAACATAATTTGATACAAATGGGGTTTTTATTTTATTTTGGCATAAAGGTTTGGCCTTTAGCAGCACATATTGCACGTACTTTTACTGCCATGTTGGGTCAGAAAGCATTTTTTTGTTTAGCATACTTTTTTTAACACAGGATAAGCTCTAAGGGTTCATTTAGTTCAAATAGCATGTAATTTTGACATGTTACATTTTTCTGTTTTTGCAGAACAGAATAAGGAATTTTGATATTGGCTTAGCATATTGTGCTTTTTGGCTTTCTATATTGTGTTTTTTATTGGCTTATGATTAGCGCAAGCCGTCGATTCTAAAGATATTTAAAACTAAATTTTCATGAATTTGGTTCGCGTAAAATGCAAACGTGGACGTTTTTTGAGCTGGCTACAAGTTGCGAGGTCGTGTGCAGGGCACGAAATAGCAGTCTGTCAATTTCCAAAATGTAGAAGCAGGCTGGCCAAAAAATATTTGAACTGCAAAGTCAAAGGTCGACTGGCAGGCGTTATTTCTGGCCATTTTGGGAGCCAGTGCTAACGTATTTCTTGCATGTTTTAATTTCTTTACAACTCCTGAAAAATATATAATCGCAGGCCAAAATTATTTTGATTATTCAAAAAAGAAAATCGACGGCAGTCCGAGATTTTTCATATTTCGTACCGTGCATGTGGATGCTTTGAAAGAAGTCGTGCTCAATCGTAGTACGAAATTGTGCGACAAGGCACTTTTTATCTCATGATTCGCATATTATTATTTATTGAATTGTGAATTGAATACTTCAAAATCCAATCAGGAAGAGCAACACACTGGATACATGAACGAAATAAAAATTTAATCAATTCGCTCTGTTGATATGAATTACGTCTGTGTACACAAGTTTAGGATATAATTTATAGACACTAATTTTCAGTTGCAAGCCGAATACAATTTGAAACGGCATTTACGCATTCTTTTCACGAAAATAGTTTCTAGGCTCTGAGTGGGACGGGAAAGGAGAATGATAATAAATATTATATATTTATAAGTTATTGAGATAGCAATGGGACATAATTTATTAAGTGGATGTATTGGTTTAGTCAGGGCGGTGGGAGGGAGTGCAGTACGTTACATATCTTTACTCAGATACCACTTGAAAGAAAGTACTCCTCGCCGGCGAACGAGAAGAGTGTTGTCTGCTGGAGAAAATTTTATTGCTATCACACAATAAAGCTTTGTCACGCCTCCGCCATCTTGGATTTAAAACGAGGTTGGACGGGCAAACCAAACCTTTAGCTTCATCGTTCGCAAATTTTTCAGCGAAATTCAAACTAATTTTCTGTTTTCGACCAAGAGGAGTCTACATTGCCATGTAACGCCATCATCTCTGTGTCATGCTCATCCAGCCTCGTTTTCAATCCAAGATGGCGGAAGCATAAAAACTCTCTATTCAGGTTAAAGTTTTATTTCAAAAGCTTTCAAGTTTCAGTCTGAGTCTGATGGAAATTTGAAGATGCATACAATATACATATTACCAAAAAGGTTAGATTTTTTCTAGGTGAAGAGAAAATATTCAGCTTTCTTTTTTTGTGGTATCTTTAAAGGTTTGTAACAACAACAAAAATTCCGGAGGCATTTTTTAGAATGTTTCAGCAATAATTTATTGTCTATGACTGTTGTTATTCCAAAGCAATAATGACAAACACAATATGGAATATTTGTATAAGAAATCTGGAATCAAAATGTTCCAAACAGTTGTTCTGCTCAGAGATACGTTGTCACATAATTGTTTAAAGGGTTATCCAGCAAGTTAATTACGAGTCGAGGAGTTTATAATTTTCACCTCACAAATCCAGTTAATAGTTTTAAAAATATTTAAAGGAACATGTGAATATATTTTAAGCAAAAGATGCTTCTATTGATAAAGGAAATAATGAATTGAAATATATATTTTTGCGAAGTTTAGCCGCTGCTTTTAAGATATGTAATGTATATGAAACATCTTTTGCTACTCACATTGTTAATAAAATACTTGATTGAAGAATATCGGTTTTGTGTATATTGTTCGGTAAACAAGGAACGATGCATTGACATTATATACATGGTAGTTATGCAATGCTTTCGAATGGGATACGTGGAATATGCCACGCGTCACATGTATTTTCCGTATACACACGAGTCTTTACGAAGAAAATACAAGTGACAAGTGACCTTTCTCACGATATCCCACTCGAGAGCATTGTATAACTAATTTATCCCATGTCTTTAAAGTTACAGCAGGTCATAAGTAATTTATTTCCCGCAGGGAGTCAGGTTTGCGTAGTGGTCATCAGTCGCGCCTCCCACCTCTCGCCTCAGCAAATTCGACTTTCACGCCAAGATCTGAGCCGTCGAGCGATTAACCCTATTCAGACTGGGCTTTTGGGGGGTTTCTGTGACTGGTGATGGGGGGTGGGGGTGGGGGTGAAAGTGCCCTCGGCTGTAACTCAGTAACTATTAAAGCTATTGCGATGATACTTGGCTAACAGGTACTTCGTCGCACCCTCGTTAATTTGCATTGATGCAATAATGATTGTGACGTCACGTGACGTCATAATTATGCAAAAAGGCAAAAAAGTCACATTTTTTAGAAAAAAAATTACTGGAAAACGGCTTGGACATTTAAGCTTCAAACTATATTCATTAGCAATCACCGATGATGCAGATCATTCTAATATACATACAGTACATGTTTATTTGATTTGGAGTTTGTTATACTGTATTATACAGGTTGTAGCTTTCGCTAAGTGCCAACGAGGACAAAGCATTAGAAGTTTGTAACTGCCAAAGAACAGTTGAAATTTTGCATTGATCAGTTTTAGTCAAAAATGATGAAAATGTATAATCGGAATGGTTTTAGATTGCTACCTACCGGGGAGTGATGTGATTTGAGAATTCCTCAGAATTTGGCCTGAGAGATACTGTATTTGCCAAGTTTTATTCGTACTTCAACTCTAAAGTAGGGACTTTAAAAAATTCAATTATCATGAACAACCATATTTGGAAAAAAGACAAAAAAAACTCCAAGTACATTACTCATTCCAAACAAAACAAATTATTTCAAATGTGGGATGTGAGAAAACAAATGTATATTTAAGTAAACATATCTAGATTTGATGCAGTTTGAATGATAAGTAGATTTATAATTCAACAATAATATTCAAAGTAAAAACATGCAAGGTGTTACTTTACTTTCTGACTCGCTGGCCGTTCGACTAATGTTGGCTCGCTGGCCGATAAGCTGTCAAAGCTTTCACTGTTTGGCCGATTCGAGTTGCTCTCGATCGATTAGTTGCTCGCTGGGCAATTTTTGAGCTTCCTAGCTCAATTTGGAACGCTTTGGTTCCTAAATATAAAGAAAGGGTCAAAAAGAACTTTCGTACCAAGTATTTTACTCTCCAACGTCCAATCTTTGGCGCCAAAGATTGATGAAATTCAGCAAGCTATTTGCAATGCAAATTCAGATCTTGTTTGTTTGACTGAAACATGGCTTCAGGAACACGTTTTAGACACTGTAATCGCTATTGATGGCTATAACCTAATCAGACTGGACAGGAAAACGGCTACACACGGTGGCGTATGTATGTACATTAGAAACTCAGTTCAGTATTCCGTGCAAAACGACTTCTCCGATCCGACCTTGGAAGTTTTGTGGGTCAAAATCCAACCAACTCGCCTCCCAAGGGGAATCAGCACAATTGTAGCGGGGGCACTTTACCACCCGCCCCGTGCTGAAAACACCGCAATGCTTAACTATCTTATCGAGAGTCTCGCGTCTATCGAATCCCGGTACGCAAACTGTGGGATACTTGTGCTCGGCGACTTTAATCATCTCCGACACGACATCAAGAAACTAAATCAAATTTTTAATCTGAAGCAAATCATTCCCTTCTCAACTAGGGACCAACAGCCTGGATTTAATTATAACCAATTTACAAAAATTTTACAACACGCCTGTAAAGCGCCCCAGTTTTGGTCTGTCCGATCACGCAACTGTTGAAGTCCAACAAAAAGACTGCGTTCAACTCCCAGCAGCATGTTTTACCGTCCAAAAGAGAGTTTGCGACCAAGTAGCCGTATGATAATGCGATTATATCTCAAAGAGGTCGATATTTCTATCCTCCTCGACACAGTGGACACCTGCGCAGACAAAGTCTCTCTCTTTGAAACTATTGTCAAGACGGGTTTAGACTTTGTACTTCCCCTTCGATCCAAAATTATCCATTCAAGCGAGCCTCCATGGATGAACCAAACTCTAAAAAACCTGATTAAAAGACGCAGATTCCTACGAAATCGTGTCAACCGAGAGCGGAAGATCTGCCGATCTAAGTACTACGAAGCTAAAGTCGGCCACCTGAAAGAGCATAAGCCATCCTTGTGGTGGAAGGAAGTGAAGAAGGTCAGCGGCATGACTCCTGCGTCAGAAAAGCGGAGCGATCCGACCAAACATCTGCAACACCTCCTCGGAACGCCCAATATGTCAGAACTAGCAAATATAATCAACGACGTCTTCCTTTCTCCCATGAATGACCTATCGCCACTTCCAACCGATTTCGAGCTAGAGCAAGACTCTCTTGCCAGCTCCGAGCCAACCCCGCTATACGTCTCCACTTAGGACGCCTTCCACCGTTTTGGAAAACAGCTGACATTGTGCCCATTCCAAAGAAAAAACCACCCAAGGATATCAACCAAGATCTAAGGCCAATATCGCTAACCCCACTTTTGTCCAAAGTTGCTGAGGAATTCGTTGTGAACGAACACGTGAAGCAGCCATCTAAGCAAAGATTAAGAACAACCAATTCGGCGCCATTCCCAAGTCTTCAACAACGCACGCGTTAATCACTATGATCCATAAGTGGACAAAAGACACTGACGGAAATGGTGCAAGTATAAGAGTTGTTCTTTTTGACTATCGCAAAGCCTTTGATTTAATCGATCACACCATTCTCGCAGGAAAACCGGCGACGTTAAATATTCCACATAAGATCAGATGCTGGATCATCGACTTCCTTAAATGCCGAAAACAAAGAGTTAAACTAGCGCTCGACTGTAAATCTGAATGGAGGGACATACCAGCAGGCGTCCCTCAGAGGACCAAGTTGGGGCCGTGGCTGTTTTTACTAATGATCGATGATATCGATGTTGCTGACACTGATTTGTGGAAGTTTGTTGATGAAACCACGATGGCGGAGTGCGTGGAAAGAAATGAAGAGAGTAAGGTCCAAGTAGCGGTGACGGAGTTGATAGAGAAAGCCCACGCCCACAAGTTTCAGCTGAATGAATCAAAATGTAAAGAG
>JAOEJH020058903.1:0-10358 GCA_025448215.2 Palythoa grandis
TTGTTTGAACATCCAGTAACACTAGCTGGCTGGGTGAAACCATCTTTTTTAGTTCGATGGCCTGGCAGATTTTTTTTACTTTCAGTTCTCCTGGAAAGATTTTTTTTCTGCTGTTCCCCCGCCCCTCCCCCATCACTTTTCAAGTGGTCCGTCGTCCCTTACACGTTTTCTGTAGCGAGTGAATGTGCATAAATGCTGTACATATATGCATTAACGATGGGATGATTCGTTGGAAACATTCTTCAGCGACTGAAGTGCTGGGTCCTTGATCGTAGGTATATTTCTTTGGTTTCTGTCAACTGCGATTCTAAATCTAGAAGGAAGTTTGTCTGCTAGTGGGATAGATTTGGACCACATTTCGTTTCCATGGTCCTTCTCTCATTCGTCGTTGCGTCGGAACGAAAAAGGGGGGGCCCTGGGAACGACGTTGGAACGAAGACCTCCGGCTCCGGAGCGAGATATTTTTTTAAAAAGTGCAAAGTGAGAACAATACAGTAAATGACATTTCAGGCAAATACTGAAACATGCTTGTTTTTAAAAGCTCAGACGTTCAGTTGCTATTGTTTAAAAAAATTAATTGGGTTTTAAATAAACGCTGTCCTCGAATCGCGATAATACTAATAAACGTTAACGCCGTTGCATTTAATTGAATAAACACGGTACTTTGGCGCCGCAAAATCGGCATCTGGCTGATGGGAGGGTCACTAGTTCAGTACAAATTTAAAATAAATTACATTTATTGGTAACCCTTATTACGTAAAACTTTTTATCATACACGGCAAATATTAGCGTAAAACGTCCGAGATTTGTATCCCACATAATTAGTATGCTCCACAAAAAGAATTTTCCCTCAGCTAGCATTCAACAAAACCAAACTTTCAATAACACATTAATTCAGCGTGGTGCTTACTATGCATAACAAAACTTTTAATATTAAAACTAAAATTTCTAGATTAATTGGATTCTCACTTCCGGTCGAAATCCACAGGAAGATAACTGACAAACCCTATAATGGCTATATATCTTTAGACTTTACAGAGATTGCTGACAGTGCGAAGAATTTCCTTCTGTACTAACCATGATAAATTCAAAACAACGCTACGAACGCCTCATGTAACTGGAGTCAGACTGGATAGACTGGATATGAAACGATTCGCAACCTGTCTACTCTGGACATCCAATAAGAACAAACCAACCATGATGGCATGAATGATATGTCGATGAAACATTGATTCCGTGATGAAGTTCTTTCGCTTTTTGCACCAATCAAAATTTTCTTGTAAGTAAATCTAAACGCTCAGAAGTTGTCCTTCTCATAATTTGTGTAATAATTTTTCATAACCACGAGGAATTTGTCAAATAAAAGTTCTAAATGGACGCAAACGCGGTCTCCACGTTATTTAAAAACTACCTGTTTTAAAAGGATGTTATGGAGCTCGCCGGTATCGCGAGGAACCTTGGTCTGCCATATGATTTCTACGGACGTTCTGATTGGTTGATTAGGCTGCAACGTCCATCAATACGTCACATGACCCACCATCGCAAACTAGGGTAATGGCGACTTAGCAGAAGTGTGGCGATATGAAACTTTTCTTTACGCATATCGCCGCCAAATTTCGTTCTAAATTTCCAAATTATAGGGACCTTACCCTTAAGAAAAGGCCAAACTGGCAGTTTTGATGAGTAATAGGAAATACTCGAGGCTAGCCGAAGGGTTAGTCTTAGTTCCAATCAATGATATAGCGCCTAAGCAGTCCGCCATGTTTGTTAGATATTTTAAGTTGTGCAAACGCACAATCTCATTATAAAAGGTCACGATTTCTGGTTTCTAAGGCTTAGTATTCAATTTCTAAATCTTTCTTCATATTATTAAACTTCTAGGTACCATGACAGAAGTCAGTATCACCCGTACCAGGTTTGTATTGTATTCAATGATAGTACATAGGGAATGGCAAATCTGAAAGTGAGGTTTGCTTGACTACATTTTGGACGGTAATATTGTAAGTTTAAAGAGGAATTTCAGTGAAACGCAGAAGTCATTAACGTAGAGAATATTTTTTTGCCTTTTTACAGACTGGCAGCAAGTACTCCGCAAAGAATCATACGAATTGTGTATCAGACAGCCGAAATAGATCGCCAAGTAGCGGTTCGGGAAGTCGAGGAAGCTCTCCATATTCAAGCAGGCACTCTAACAACTCGCCACGTCTTATTCGATCAAAATCAACTCATAGTCGATCGAGAGACGTTGGTAAGAAAGGTGAGGTATCAAAAGCAAAGCAGATTTGCTAAACGTAATCTGATTTGCTGCAAAACTGAGCGTTCAGAAATATCGGAGATTTCATCCGACGTATATGAAAACTATCAGTTTCATAGACGTGAAGTTGTTAGTTGTGTTAACGCTAATGAACTATCCGTTAATAGACTTCCGTTTTAGTCAATGGACAGTAACTTGAGGGCAGCTGCATGGATTCACATCAGCATTGATCTAGCAGGTGTGCAGATGGCTAAATGACCTCGGATGAAGATTTGAAAATACTAGAGATTTTGTTCGTTTTTTGCTTTAAATGCTTATTTATAAGACTAAAGTTGTCTGTTCACAAATGACCAAAGATATAATTTTTTTCTTCAGAAACTCATAATATTGAGGTCAGTGATCATCTGACCTGAACTAATTATAAGTTGTAATTTTATCACAGGGAAGTCAGAGTTTCAATGAATGAAGTCAGTCAACCATGAAAATTCTACTACAAATTATACAGAATTATATCCAGAAATAAAATGTGTTAAGACCCAAATATTTTTAATTATGTAAATGATTACCTCTGTACTGACATAAGCATATTCAATTAGACATTTATTAATATCTACCATTGTTAGTGTCAGAAACCGATCACTTTCTATTTGCCAGGTAATATTTTGTAACTACCAAGCATTGAACATTTCTGTGATCTCCATTCTGCCAAAGTTGTCTCAGCTTTCTATCTTTAGAGGTCGGTAAAATGAGTAGATAACTGAGGAGAAGGTGGTGCCTTTGCTCTAACATCTGCAGATGGTTAGACCTTCGCATCTTCTCGGATGAGGATGTTAAGCTATGCCTACCCTCTTAAAATAAAGTATATTTATATTTTTGTATTTGTACCAGCTTCTCCTTGGGGCTTAACTGCAATGGTATTGTTCTCCTGTCCAGGGAGTCAGACTCTCACCCCGTAGCACTACAGAAATGGCTCCAAAAGGCCACATAGGTTTTGTAAAAAGATTTAACTTATGATCTGGTAACTCATGCCTTGAACCAGCATCCTTGCCAGGCCAAAACAGTAGGGTGCTGCGCCCTTTTGTTTTTCTTAGTGCCCTCTTGTATTTTTCCAAAGCCCTTATGTTTCAGCTGCCGATTTTCCATCCTAAAGATAACATTTGTATGTTCATAAAGTGATTAAAACTTAAAATTAAAACGGAGTGAATTGTTTTTTGATTTTTCATGGAGGACTTCGTAAAGAAAACTTTTTGAACTGGTAAAAAGTTTGCCTAAAACACATTTAGCAGCGTCGAATATCAACTTTTATCATATCGTCTGAGCTCATACAGACCTTGAAACTCATTGAAAGTCATCAAATTTAGTTGAGGAGAATTCATAGTCTTGAAAACCATTGAAAATAAAAAAAATAATTTCTTAAATGTCTTTGGCTTTGAAATATTTCTCAGTCAATATTTCATGGTATCATTCCACTAGAAAATGTACTTGCTAGATAGGCTGGTACATTATGAAATTTACCAGCTGGAGGGGGGAGATTTTGCAGTAGTTGGTGGTCAAGCTAGCATCAGTTTCCATCCCCTGTTACCATAGTATTAGTAATCAAAGATTAAGAATGTATTCAAGATGCATCAGTTCTTGTTTCTTTCTTTCTTGTCCAAAGTGAGCAGGATAAAATCACAGCACCGAGGGGTTGATAAATGTTTATAGCAATAGTTTTGAGCTGATTATTCAAACTAAAAAAAAGATGAAGAAGAAAGAAAAGATGAAAGTTACTACACAATTGCCAGTGAAAACCAGAAGTCCCATCAAAACAATGAGTCACCAAACTTGATGAGCTCTTATGAGTCGGCTATTAATTTTCACCAATAAGAAATGATTCGAAGGCTGTCAAAAATTCAGCACTTGTTCTATTTTTATGCCTCCTCCCTTGTCAAAGCAAAGCGTGATAAATAATTATACGTTTCATGCTTCCAGAAACATTCATTGGTTTTAAATAAGATCAAACTATCAAAGCAAACTTGATTTGTTGCTGTTGTTGTTAGTCAATAAATTATATTGATGTTGTTCCATATTTCTGAAAAAAGCCTTCTAAAATTACCTAAAATAAAATGAAATCTTGCTTGTTAAAACAGTATTTTTGAACAAAACCCTTATCCGAGTCAGTCTTGATTGTAGTGTGTGATATGCACATGCTTAACGAGGTTATCATTTGTCTATGCTCCTGCTGGGGGGCAATCAACTTTGCGTCCCAAGATTGATTTGATGGCTTGTTGTCTTAACAAATCTCCCTCCAGTCTGGATTAGGAATGTGTTCTCCTACCCCCAACACACTAGTTTTAAAAGTTTGATTAGCTCTGAAGATACATCAAAGCACTTAAAAAAGTAGTTTTTGTTTATCCTTAAGTCCACCACACTTCTTTCCTTTTGTTTTGCTTTACCTCAAAATCTAACAAAACTAGTGTTTAAAAGTAAATTGCTAATTGGTACAAACACTTTTGAAATTGTTTATTTACTCTCTAAAATATGGTTTGACAAAATGAACATGTTCAAATTTTTATAATTATTTAAGTTATTTTCCACTGTTATAATAACACTAAGGCCAGAGATGGAGGCTTAAATGGCTTGGGGTTAACAAATTTGATGAAATTAACTCAATTACAAATGTTCAGTATACCTGCACTGAATTTATAATGCCTCGTATGAACTTGTCTCACAATGACGTTGTATGCAAAATTGGGACTGGGACACATAAAGAGTCTTCATTTGGTGTATGTTTCTGTGCTTTAAACATTGGTTATAAAATATATATTTAGATCTACTGAAAGTTTCAGTTTTTCCTAGACTTGTGCACTTTATCTGCCAACTCATTTTGCTTGCATTCTATTTTGATTGTTTACAGCCCAAAATAAAAATTTAATTTTTGAATCAAGGAGTTTTGAGTTTTCAGTTTGCCTCAGTAGAGCCTAGTGTTTATGCAAATGATAAAAACAGAGCTCTAATGATCACATTTAAATCTTCGGTGCAATTCACAAAGACATAAATATTATTGTGGAGTCCCTCCAATCTGCAAATTCTTTTAAAATATACTAACACAAAGTGCTCTTTCATGTGCTACATTATATCTGAAAGAGTTTTTAAAAGTTTTTATTCTTAGTAACTAATTAATTAATAATTCCTTTATTTGTTTTATTTTTTAAAATAGTCCATACCATGAATTTTATTTCTTCTATATATTTAGTATGTGTGCTGATAATTCTTGTTTTCTATTACTCATTTAAAGATATTCCCTCTGACTGTAATGGTTATGTAATTTGCAGTTCATGTATTATTTATATTCATGTTGTAACTTTCACTTGCAAGAGAAAATGATTGGTGATCAATCAAAACATGTTTTGCAAACTGAAAAGTGTTTTTTAACAATTCTAGTTTGTCTGCTTTTTTTCTGTTGCATTTACTTTGTTGTTCATATATTTTTGTGTCGGATATTAACAGTTTACATACTTTTCAACAGGCTCAAGCAAGTCCCCAAGTGATTCTGTCACACATTCCCGTCATAGCAATAACTCCTCTCACGGTACTGACCATCATGGCAAATTCAATCATGTTAATAATGTAAGTGCATTCATTTAGATTTAATGTTTATTGTAGTGCATTAGTGTATAAGAGGGTGGCCATGGACAGTTTTTGATCAAAGTAAAGCCAATGCAATACAGTTTATATGTAACTATAATTTTTATTTTCATTTAGTTTATTTGCCTTTAAAGATTTCCTTAAATTACAACATAATCATGCTGATATATATGTAGAAATAAATAAATGGCGAGGATATCTGATAAGAAGCTGTAAGGTTTATTACAATTATCATATCTGCTTTTTTAGATATATATATTTTTTGTATACAATATTCTGAAAAGGAGATCAGATACTAGTATTAAACCTTACGGCTTCTTATCAGACATCCTTGCAGGCTTGTCACTGTGCATGCCTTGGCATATGCCTTAAAGACGTAAGGCCTGCAATTGATTGCACACCTACAATATACCTAAATAAAAATTATTTTGTTTTGTCTTTTTTTGCAAAAATAGAACTTCATGGTAATACAGTTTGTGCTCATGAATAAGCAAGTTTTTTCTGTCAAACCCTACAGAGTACATTCTGAAGAAATTTGTTTGTAATCATATCGCGTTTTAAAAATAAACTCAGAAACAACGCTGAAAAGTGAGTAGTTCATGCCAGACCAGTCAGAAAGGCGCTGTTCTTTAGTTTTTGTTTTTAAGTGGTCCATTCATTTAATTAGTTCATATTCTGTGGAAAATGAACTTACCATAATTTCTGGCCAATTACCAGCAGGTAATGCATTATGGTACTGAGTCAATAAACATACTCTTCTTTAAAATCTATGTATTGCCACATTTGTTTAAATGAGAAACGCCTTCTACCAATATTTGTATTGCACTTTATTTGCTCTAGACTTCAGAAACAAATCTTTCCCAAGATATTTGTGATTTGAAAGTTATTAAATGTTTCACAATATTATGTTTGTGTTTGGTTATTTTTTAGTGTTTTTGTTTTCACAGCTAGTTTCTTTGTCTGTGACCTTTACACGTTATCCCTTTGAAACATAATGCTGACATATTCATTTCATGGTGCCGCACAATGAGGAAGGCAATTTGTATTGCACATAAATATATCATTAACAGAGAGAAAAATAATTTAAGAATACTCAACATATCCTTGAAATTTTCACAGCTAGGATTTCAGTAAATTCACATTTCAATAGTAAAGCTCAGTTCAAGGTGCTGCATGATTATTTTAAGTGAACTTGATAAAAATATAATCGTCGGTACGCATGTAAACAAAACATTCGCAGTGACAAAAATAATTCAAGATTGGGCAGAAATACTAGATGCATTACTGAAACATTCAAAATTATTATTGCTTTGAGTTAAGGAATATTTTCCCGTTTTAAGCGATCTCTTAGACCAAGTAGATCCTGAGATACCGTATTTTATTGTGTATAAGTCGACCTTTTAAAACCAAATTTGTATCCAAAAAATTGCACCTTGACTTATACACAAGCAAAAAAAATAGGCCAACAAAATCACGATAAAAATCTATTAGCCGAAGAAAATTATGAAGGAAAAATACCTTGCAAAAGACCGTAACAGTATGTGCATAGCTAACTGATAACGATGTTTATAAAATAATTAGTTGCAAACTTTAAAATGCCGCTGCAGACAAAACCTTCACAATTCGGCATTCTGATTCACTGACTGACATCACAAAATTGAAAGATGGTGCGAAAGATTGCATGGACCTCCATAAATAATGTACTCTGTACAATGTCACACAAACAAAACCCTCCTTCAATTTGGCATTTTATTTTCTTGAATAGGCAAGTTTATTTGCCAAAAATGATTGTATTTACAAGTTTCAAAAAGTAAAACTGGCAACTGTGCAACACATTGGCGTGAATCAATTGAATTAAGCAGCATATATTTCATGTGTCATAATTATGCTTGGTTGTGGTTAATTCAAATTGGCTCTTTTAGTCAAACTGTGATTGGTCTATCTCCAGGGATAATGCAGAGCTCGAGTTTTAAGGAAAGTTCTAGTTGTGTATGGGCCAATAAACTTCTTTTTTAGTTGTCCCTCCAAAGTTGAGGTCATTCTAAAACAAGAGCTATACCGTGTTTAGAAAAACCCAATATATTTAAATGTGTTAAAAATAATTATTTTTGCTAAAACAGTCTAAGCAGTTTGTCTCCTTTGAGGTAAAAAAAAAGCAGACGAAGTCTACAAGCACCCGAGTTGTTGTGTTTTCCTACCAAAACAATTTAGAAGTTAAATATAATTTTAAAATCAAGCCATGTTACATTCAAGTGCAGCTCTCTTCATTTTATACCATTTTAGAAAGTATGATTATTTTTGGCTATATTACTATTTTAGTAAAACTTGTTTCTGTGGGAATTCAAAGTGAAAATCAATGGTTTTTCACTGACAATATTTCAATTGAAAAGATTCCATTTATCTGCGATCGGCAACATGGATGATTGTTTCTTGATTCCTTCAATTTTTATTGTTTTGTATCATCAAACATGGGGGTCGACTTATACATGAGCTTTCAAAACTAGCATGGTTTTTGGCTAGAAAAATGGTGGCCGACTTATACATGAATCGACTTATATACAAGAAAATACCGGATTGATTTTTTTTGATGAAATTGCAAAAAGAATTTTACCCACTCCACGAGGGCTCATTTTATACTTGCTTCACCTTTCCCACAATCTACTGAAAATGGCACTCAGTGCTCTATTGCTGCAACAAATTGCAGCCAACCAATTCTCTTTATATGAAGCCTCAAACATCACTTCAATGGATGTCAAACTTATCAAACCAAAATAAAGTAGATCTTGGATAAGGAGAGTGATTTTGACTACCACATCAACAGCGAAAATGAAAACTTTATTAAATTTCTATATGGAATATGCACGATCTACGACAGCATGAAAAGATTTTGAAAATCCTTACAAATTTGTTAGTTCTCCAACTTTTTATCACATTTTCTTTTGCGGGTAATATGCCATGTGGGTAAATGGTCGGAAATTATGGTAGTTAGTTTTGAGAGCATTGTTAACGGAAAACTTTGTAACTTTTTTTTTTACAAAAACTTGGTTGAACAAAAACGAACAAATCTGCATGTACATACAGTCAGTGAAATATACAGTTATCTGCCAATCACAGCATGAGTGTACTCGTGTATAGTTTTCATGTCAGTTGAGTGCTATTTATAATATACAGCTCAAACTCTTCTTAGATTAATTTTCCATCTAAAGCAACACATCTGATATCATCATTCTAAACAAAAGAGAAACCAAGCAAAAGATCAAAGAAAACGGATGAGAAATCAGATTGACAGTAGTCACATTTTGATCGATTGTGTCAAAAACCAATGGAAAGTCGAACATTGATTTCTCAATTTTTTGGAGGAAATTTAAAATTGTCAGAGTTTATAGGAAAAATACTAGGCTCAGGAGAAAATAAATAACTTCCTTGTGTCTGCGACAAACTCATCCTTTTTGACAAAGTAAGCAAAAATACACTGGTTCCGATAAAATTGATCGTTTTTTCTTAAAATTGCAGGCTTCAAGCTTCACACCTTCCTTTTTTAAAAATGTATACTACGTAATTGTATTGTTTTCACTGATATACACTTATTAGAAGATTGCAAGCCATTGCATGCCTACTTTTTGCGAGGCATGCAATATACCAAATGCCTGCTTTTATTGTCAGCGACAGGCCTCATTAAGTACCATTTTTGGTCAGGGCTCGAAAAAACCACCTTCAGGTCATCCGGGACAAGTAGATTTTGAGCTCGGGCAAGTAACTTTTAATGGTCACTTGCCCAACAGGCAAGTGCCCAGCCAAAATCCTTTGTCAACTAAATGGCAACATCTGTTGTAGTACATGTAGTGATGTTTAAACTGTGAAAAATGCTCATTGTTTTTTTTAGTCATGCAGTTGCTTAAAACAATTTTTCAATTGAAAAGTGAAAATCAATTATCTATTAGCGGATCTTTTATGCACTTTCGTGATGCTTTTTCCTTGATGTTATCTAGAGAAATGTTGAACAGAAGGAAAGAAATGTATCATTAAAATGTTCTTTTTGTGAGAAGCTCGTGAATCATATTAAAATAACCTTGAATTTTTTAAATGCGGGCAAGTGGGAAATTGGCTTGGGCAAGCAAACGTTTAGACTTGCTTGCCCAAAGGGCAAGTTGGAATTCAAGTTTTTCTCGAGCCCTGTATAAGCTATTTACATATATTACATAGAGACAGCAACGAAAGTCTTCTTATACAGAATTTGCTGTTCTTGAAAAACAAAACTTTAAATTAACTATTGGTTTATAATAGTTTACTGTGTAAGGGGTTTCTATAGTTTCCACAGTTTTTGTTATACAATTCATGAGTATTCATTTTGAGAACACTAGCTTTTTCCATTTCACTTACCATAAATTTGTACAGAATCAGAATCAGAATCAGAATTTTATTTATTAATATTTCCTTTGTTACAAGCATTTTTTTATTTTTATTTTTGTCTTTTTTT
>JAOEJH020058991.1:0-10354 GCA_025448215.2 Palythoa grandis
AACAGTTCAGTTTTTCAATTATGCTTTTGCTTTCTGTGATAAATTTGTTCAAGTTTTCTCTTATTTTATTATATTGTCACCAACAAATGCGTATTTATTGAACATATGTTCAGGTTGACAATTATGTACGGGACCGGTGTCATATTACCTTGAGTCTCTATAAGATGGGCTTCTCTCTAAAACGGACAGGTGAGGCCGGTGCCGAAGGTGTCCGTCTTAGAGAGGTTCGACTGTATCTCAGTCTTGGTACACCGACACAGTTCCCTGAATTGATATAATTAAATAAGAACCAAAACATAAGATAAATACAGCCACCTAGGCCTGTCCACAAGTTGCCAGTAAAATGGCCAAAAGTTGCTCAAAAATCTGCAAAAAGATGATCAAAAGTTGCCGATTTTTGCCAAACATTGCCTAGAAGTTCATCCCAGTTTTGGAAAGGTTGCTCAACAGTTGCCAGCCATGAGACTCACTAGGGGTCATAAACAAGCTTCAAATGGCAACAGATACATAGATTTGTCCCTGCAAAGATCAACCTGATAAAAGTTACGTGATTAAAAACTCATAATCAAGACATCTTCCCACATTTAAATCGATCACGGCTTAAAAATGCCATTTACTGTTAAACTTGCCATTACAAGTCACCTCCCCTTTTAACTAACATAATAGATTCAAGTTTGCAGATATGATTAGCCAGCTACCGAAATGACAAACTGAAAGTGCCAGACATCATTACTGTATAACAAACAATATTACCATAAAACTGTCTTCATGTCAATATAGGCTGCTGAATACTTTTGAATGCAGTCCATGTGGTATCTGCAGTAATTGTAACCGCTTAGTTACTTGATAAGTAAAAAAAGCATAATAATGAATGTAATACCACGCCAAAGGTTCGATTCACTTGCCCCAGTCTCCCAAAGACCGCCAACCAACGAGCATTCAGCTTGTAATGTCGCACAGCGCTTTGCTATCACCTAAAACAGGTTCTTTGGCTATAAAATAAACATTATTTCTACTTTTAATGCCAATAAAACCTGCAAAAGGTGAGATAAAAACAAAAAAACTGCTACAGGTAAGAAAGTTGCTCGGAGCAGAAAAAGTTGCTCGCAAACAAAAAAGTTGCCAGAAAAATAAAAGGTAGCTCAAAAGATGCCGACCAACTTGTGGACAGTCCTACAGCCACCCCACAAGCAAACAAAACACCCGACGTCAGTTTCTCATAAAAGGAGCCATATTTTTTTTCCTTCTTCACACGCTACAGCTATTTCGTTTTGCCGTTTACCGAAATCGTTACGGACACAAAACCAAGAAAACTTAATTCTCAAGAAAGCATTTGTTTGCAGAAAAAAGAGTCAGTAGAATCTGTAGCACAGTGGGGAGATAAGATCGATGAAATTATTGAGCGAGCAAGTTTAAAAACAGAACTCGCTACAGGTTATGTTGAAGACGATCACGCGATGGCAGAGAACGAAAAGAAGGCAAAAGAAAAGGATGAAATCACTCAGAAACGCGAAGAAAAATTAAAGTTCACGAAAGAAAAGCGCGAGGCTAAGTTTGAGGTAGAAACAGTAAAACCAGCAGTTCATCATCATCATCATGAGTTCTTTGGGTGCCACTGGGCACATAGGCCTCCACAATAGATCTCCAAACTCCTCAATTCTGTGCCTTCTTCTGGGCCACTGACCAAGACATCCCCATGCTACTCAGTTCCTTTTCTGTTGTCCTCCATTTGATCTTAGGCCTTCCTCTTTTTTTCCCCTTCAGGGGTCCAAAATAGCGCGGTTTTGCAGATGTTTTAGCAGTTCAAAGCCAAGTTAAAATGCCGAAACTTAAATTACGAAATATGACGGCTCATTTTTGAAATGGCTCCCGTTCTGGAGCAAATTTACGGCAGAAATCGACAATGCCGATTTGCCGTCAGTAAACAAGTTTGTGCACCTAAAAGAGCTCTTATATGTAGACGTTTTAGAACAGATTGATGGTGTTCCCTTTACAACATAGGAATATCAGCGTGAAAAAAAAAATTTTTAGAAGCGAACTACGGCAAAACAAGTGAAATAATCAGATCTTATATCGACAACATTCAAATAAATCTTGCAGTGGTAAAGGTACAAATACGCCAAACTCTTACGTACAATATACAGTCGCTAGAAACTCTGGGCAAGCTGTCTCAGTGCTTATCAATGCCACAATGGAGAGGGGAATTCTCGATAAATTGCCGGGAATTAAGGCTGATCTTATTAGAAATAACGTTGGGTGGCAAAGCTGGGGGTTTATGGAGTTATTGCTAGCATTAAAAAAATGAAAAGAAAGTTACCCAGTTGACTCGGTTAATACCCCTCCGCGGGATCGAAACTCAGCCCCGCGCAGCTCGCGAAGTTTCCAAGTCCAAGGTCGCGCCCCCGTGCCACGTGTTTGTATTTATTGTGACTGTAGGTCACACAGATCGAGCGATTGTGATGTTATGACGTCACTAGAAAAACTGCACTTCCAACTCTCATCATGCATCGCGCTGTCCCAGCCGTTCATCTTGTTTCCACTGCAAGCAGCGTCACAACAGCAGCATCTGCAATCGCGAGCGGCACCCTAAAAAGGTAACAGTGCTTGCAGCAACGGATCAGGGAGACAAAGTTTGCCTCCCGATCGTTATTGTGAAAGCGAATGATGTCCTGTAAAGAGCCCTCTCGGATACCGGATCTACCTAGTCGTACGTGTCTGCTTAGGATTCGACAAGCGCTAATGCATACCCACCGTACTCAAACCATGATTGGGGAGGTGACAAAGAGAGATCGGGCTTGTGACTTAGAAATCAGTGATTCTAAAGGTGAACACAGTTTTCAAGTACGAGCCACGCAAGTAGAGTGCAAAGAGCTATTGTCGATAGAAAACCCCCTTCTATAATAAACTAACTTAACAATATGCGCATCTTAAGGGTGTTTCCATAGAGGATTCTGACAAAAAGCCAGCACTACCGGTGCATTTGATTCTTGGCGCTAGCGAGTACGCAAAATTCAACACCACTGAAGTAAAGCGCGTTGGAGAAATGGGACAACCATTGCTGAGAAAACCAAGCTCGGTTTGAGCAATTATATCTTCCGGTAAAAAGCCGAACGTTGACAAATCGAATTCTGCCCACTCATCAACCGTTGAATACGAAATGCTTTGCCGATTTAACGGCTTGGATTAGAAGACATACCGATCGGTGATCAAAGTGTCGTGCATTCGGAGTTCCTCAAGCAGCTCCGCCACATCCCAGAAGTATGATATGAAGCGGCCCTACCTTGCAAAGGTACCCCCCCCCTTTGCCCAATAATAGAGCTGGAAGCCTGAAACAACTTGGCGCCCTAGAACAGCGGCTAAAATTCCGGAGGGTTGGATGAGTTTGACGACATAATCCAAAACCAGTTGCATGAGGGCATTGTAGAGGATGCGGAGACGTCTGCCATCGGGCGGGAATTCTAAACACAACATAATGCGGTTGTACGAGCGAATACAGAAACAAAAAATCGGATCGTTTACAATGCAAGCGCTAGAGCAAGTAACGCCGCAGTCTCACTCAACAATATCTTTGAGAGTGGACCACCACTGCGCTCAACGTCTTAATACGCGGCAGATTCAACGCAGTAAGCAGGGTACGGAAGATCGAGATGCGCAACGATTTCACTGGTTGTATGACAAAGATCCTGAATATGTTCGCACGCTGCGATTTTCTCGTGCATTTTTCGGATTGATCTCATCTTCCTTTAGATTGGGGGGTGTTATTAAGCATCATCACTTCCCGCACTGAAAACCCTGAGTGCGTCCAGAAAACTTAGCGTGATATCATGACATTGATGATCGGGGAAAGTTGTACAGTTCAAGATGGAAGCAAGTTTAAAGGCACAGCTACTGAGATATTCAGAAGGGCCGCATTCCAGCTGCACAAGTGGCACTCTGATGTGCCCAAACTAGAACTAGAGGAGCTCCAAGGCGCTGAGGACAGCGTGAACTTTGCGAAGCAGCAGTTAGGAATGAAAACTGGAGAGTGTGGTTTTCTGAGAATGAAATAGGATAAAATAACGACAACCTTGCGGTCGAGTTCCCGCCGGATAAAGGCAACTAAACTAAGAGGGGTATGCTCAGTAAGCTGGCCAAAATATATGGCCCCCTAGGTCTCGTGTCTCAGATTACATAATTGAGGGGCAAATTACTCTATTGGGAAGTTTGCAACGGTTTTTGCAGTTGTGAAGCCTGGATCCGTACTTAATCAAGGGCTAGTTCCTGCTAAGGCGGGTTTGGCAAAACAGGGCCTAACGATTGTTCGCCTTGAACTGGTATCCGGGCACATGGCTGTTAACCTACTCGAGAATGTCGGAGAAGCGTTACAGGGGCTCTCGCTGACTAACGACTACTGCTGGATCGACAGCAGTGTTGCATTGCACTGGATACGTGGAAACGGCGAGTACAGGTAATTTGTTGCAAACCGGGTCCATAAGATTCAGCCGCATTCTGAAATTACATGGCCCCACGTCGGAACGAACGAAAACCCAGAAGATATCGGAAGTCGTGGAGGTGATATTCAGGACAACTCAGCTCTGGTGGAACGGACCAGAGTGGCTCTGAAACCCAAATCGCTGACACCGAGACACCGTTACACAAGAAATAAGCTAAAGTAAAGCAGAAGCGAAGGCAACAAGGGACCTCTTTGCTGGCGTTACTGCTACGCACAATGAGTTGGAGAGCGTCCTAGAGAAGTTTAATTTGAAAAAGGCAATCCAAGTGGACTAAAAGGAGCTGCCTGCGAAACCCTTCACGGTGGCATTAGACTGACCATGGCCAAGATTCGAGAGAAACATTGGATTCCCCGCCTCAGAAAGCTAAGCAAACATGTTATCAAGTCTTACTGGGAATGCAGAAAGTACCAAGCAATCGCACATGCCAACCCACCTCCAGGCCATTTATATAGAGATCGAGTGCAAGCTGGTAACGTGTTTGTGGTCACCGGCTGTGGTTTCGCAGGTCTATTCAAGTACAGATTATAGCCGAAGGCAGAAACAAACAAAAAAAATCAAAAGGCAGGAACAAGAAGGGAAAAGAAGCAGTGGGGAAAGCTTATCTAGTCCTTTACGCCTGTAGCTTGTCTTGGGTCCTTTCTTAGAACTATTGCCCAGTCTAGAGACGAGCGAGTTCCTGGGAAGTCTTAAGCGACTAATAGCCAGACGGGCAGCAATTTATTCTAACAATGGCAAACATTCGTTGGAGCAGCTGAGTAGCTACAGCAGGTCAGAAGAGATGACCGCCTCCTCCAGGCTTTCCTTGCCACCAGAATATAAAGTGGTAGTTCAACCTCAGTAGAGCGCCATGATGGGGAGGGCACTTCCAGCACCTCATCCACCTTGTGAAGACGAGTTTGTTCAAGACTGTCGGAAACGCGATCCTGACGTGCAAAGAGCTGACTGAGATAACGCTAGACATCGAAGTAGCACTCAACGGGCGGCCTCGTAGCTACGTGGAAGAGAACATTCACTGCAACCATTCCTAACGCCAAACTCGTTTCTCCTCGTGAGAAACAACAACCTACCAGAGCTCGCACCGCATCATCTTACGGATCGGGAGTTACGGAATCGTGCAAAAATTCCTGGCTAAGTGCAAAGAAGCCTTATGGTCTTGCTGGAGACAGAACTACTTGAGAGGGTTAAGAGAGCGCCATAATCTCGATCACTCAAAAGGAACCCAGTTTTTCAATGTGGAGGATGTTGTCATCATTCAAACAAAAAATTGGAATCGCGGAAAATGGCCTCTCGGGATTGTGGTCGATATCTACCCCGGGCGTGACGGAATTGTGCAAAGCTTAAAACTGCGGGCGGGCAATTTCTGTCCCGAACAGGCGGTACAACAACTCTATCCACTGGAGCTGAGCTGTGACAGGTCCTCTCCAGCAGCCGCTTTGAATCCAGCAGCTCCGTCCTTCCGACCAAGAGAGATGCAGCAGGGCAGCAAGATTGTGTATCAGTGCTGATGCAGCACAAGAGGACGGAGATATAGAGGAACGCCTTGAGGACTGATTATATACTTATTTTTATTAATTCCCAAGATATTAAGCACACTGATTGTTTAGAATAATTTCAAATTAGGTTTAACAGCTTTTAGATATTCAGTAACCCCAATTTTCTTAGTCATATGCGGGAAAGTTGTGGAAAATTGGGTTTATTTGTTTTGAGAGATTGATACGCGACAAGCTGAAGTGGGACAAGTTAAAAATGTGACAAATAAGACACTTGTCAAGTAAAGTGTTTAAGTTTAAAGTTGAGCGTCGTGTGGCGAGATCGCGAGTCGAATAAATAAAACATACTAAATCCAAACTGAGTTTTGTTTGAAGAGCCCCGAATCCTAACAGCAACTTTTGACGCATTCTTGTAATTTCCCAATACCAGGGGAAATAGCCAGAGGAGCTGACACGACTACTTCTACAAGTAATAAACTCTTTCAATAAAGTAAAGAATGTGAACAAAAAAATGTCTTCAATATGGTAATAAACGAATTAACAATAGTAGCACGAGTTTTCTCTTTGCGGAAAAAACAAAACAATAAAAAAACTTAATTGTAAATTATTTCTTACAATTACATAAGGCCCTGCCTGAGCTAATATCAATAACATATGACAACGTTTAAAATCGCATTAGAATTGTGGACGAGGATCGGTCGATGCGTTTTGGATGGCATCGATGAGCCCCATTAAATAACCACATACATTAGAGCCACGTTAAAATTTGGTTTACATTAGAGTGGACACTGAGTATTTGATTGGGTACATACGTCAGTTACTTGCGTCATACCGTTTTGAAGCTATCGAATCACAGATGACCTAATTAAAACCTCTAAAGGAACATTTAAAATATTGCCATATTTGGATCATAGCTTGCTCTTTCAAAAGGGTATGGTTGATGATTATAGTTAATTAATCGAAAATAATGGTAGAGATTAGTTCAAAATCAATTATATTTCCTTGTGCATGTAGAACTTGCTGTAGAAGACAGAAGATATGCCACTGCGCATTTGTTGTAAAAATGATTTTTGCTGATATACGCCAAACGTAACTCGTTTTGAGAAAGGACTGGCCTAATAAAGCACACGATGAAACACAATTACTACGGTGAGTGTGGTCATTTTCGCTCGCAAGAAAACTTAATGAACATCAAACGTCACTGTTGCTCTCAACCAATAAACTCATGCGTCAGTTACTTACATATGCCATTTTGAAGCTATCGAATTACAGAACTAAATCACAAATGATCTAATCAACACCTTTAAAGGAACACTCAAAATATTACCATGTTTGGAATCGAAATTCATTATCATCATAGCTTGTTCTTTCAAAAGGATATGGTTGATGAATATAGTCAACCGAGAATAATTGTAGAGATTAGTTTAAAATCAATTACATTTCCTTGTGCATGTAGAACTTGCTGTAGAAGACAATAGAAGATATGCAGTGCGTATTTAATGTAAACACGATTGTCTTGCTGACATATACCAAACTCGCTTCGAGAAAGAACTGGCCTAAGGGTTTCTTTACACGAGCCCGGGTTGGATGCTAACCCGGGTCAGTCGACCAACCCGGGTCAACCCTCCCCCACAAAATACTTATAAGTATTTATATGAACAAGAAAGGTTGACCCGGGTTGATCGACTCACCCGGGTTCGTGTAAAGGGACGAACACAATTGATATGGTGCGTGTGTCGCTCGCGAGGGAACTTAATGAACATTAAACGTCAATGTTGCTCTCAACCAATAAAATCAAAGGAATCATAAATTGCATAGTTATTAGGATATTAACAAGAACTACAAATCATTACCAAATTAGAAGAATTCAGTCAAAAGCGCATTTCAAAGGCGTCCGAGTTGTAAATTTGCTTCGCATATATGAATAAATGTATAGTTGCACGTTTCGGGTCACGGGTCTGTAGTTGCACGTGGCAGATCTGTAGTGTCTGTTTGATTTTTCCCTTAAAATTATTTTTTATGAATAAATGTATATACATTTGTGATGAGGAAACTTCCTGGGCTACAGGAACAGGCACCGCACAGGAAAAGGGACGCTTTTTAAGTCATCAGCTACGAACATCAACGCTGTTTTGAAACAATTAAATTTCACGAACCACAGAGGAAATATCACTCTTTCGTCATGAAAGACGAATCTCTTATTTTGCTCTTAACTATTGCGAATGGCATTATAATATATGACGTCAATGCTTTAGGGCTATAAGAATGGCTGAACTAGGACAGCCAAACACATTCTTACGATTTTCACCAACATACTAAGCCAGAAATGCAGGCAGTTAACAAAATAATCAAATATTTTTCCCGCATACGAAGCAAGGAGGAACAGAGTGCGCGTATAAAGATGACAACTAAAATCAACAGTGAAACCCACAAATATAATCAGGAAACTGGCAACTTTTCTTCGGAAAACAACGAGGAGCTTTCCGACCTGTGTGAAAACTTTTCCAAGAGTCTGCTGTGTTTACAGTTAAAAATGGACATCGACCAAATGTTAGACCTTCAATGGGTGGCGGAAAATTCTAGTCAGCAAGAAGAGGAATCTTCTCTGTCGAAAATGCAGGTTCGCAACATGTCAGAATTCCTCGAAAAAATCAACGAAGACGATGCGAGTAATGAAGGTCCCGTAGGAGTAACACGATCGCAACTCAGACAATACGAGCTGGTAGACAGCAGGCGACAAGCTAAAAACTCTATTATCCCTATTAACTGATGAGCGTACGATATTGTTGGGAAACGCACAATCGAATTTGTGTTGGGTCAAACCTTCTTTCCGCTTCTGAACAGTGATTTGATCTGAGGACTCTAAAGTTTTATTTAAGTTTATTTTCTTTGCTAATTTAAAGTCACCGAGCATAAAGTTTGATTAGATTAGAAAGTGCTGGTTTAACACTTTTCACCTTCGAGACAGGAGAATGGTTCGAGCAAGTAAATAACAAGTGTCGACGTTTGCTTTGCCGACTTTTTGTACTGGTCAGAAAGTTAAAACTAAAATAAAATCGCTGTCACAAACTTGAGTAGTTCTAAGGGAAAGGGAGGGGAAGAGGGAGGGGTAAGGGAAGGGAAGAGGGAGGGGAAAGCCAGGGGAAGAAGAAGGGGAAAAGGGAAGAGCGAGGGAAAAGGGAGGGGAAGAAGAAGGAGAAAGGGAAGGGAAGAGGGAGGGGAAGGGAAGGGAAGGGAAAGGGAGTGGAACAGGGAGGGGGGTACTCCTTAGAACTAATTGCAATGTATCCGTGTGTGGGGTCGCACTTTTGGGTACGAAATTACCAAAATGGGACAAGCATGGGGGTATTTTTCAACATGTTCACCTAAGGCCCTTTTCAACCGTCAAACTTTTCATGTGCTGAATCTAATGCTATGAAATGAGCAAATTCTATTGTTCTACCTCATTTGCATTAAAATTGGCACATGAAAAGTTCGACGTTTGAAATAGACCTAAGTAAATGAAATTAATACTTTTTAATATCTTTTTGAGAATAAGTGGTTACACATTCTTCATAGCTAGTGGCTAGTGTTTAATTGCTCGATAGCTCTTTTTCTTTTGAGTGTGTAAGCCTCCGATTCGCCAGTACATAGTACATTTTGCATCACTTTGCCTGGCTCCCTGAATCGTTTAGCTTTTTATTTATTTAGTTATTTTAGGAAGCCAGTACATTATACGTTTTGCATCACTTTGCCTGGCTCCCTGAATCGTTTAGCTTTTTAGTTATTTCAGGAAGCCAGCGCCCTTACACTTTATTCTTTCAATTTGTTTTATGTACTTCTATTTGCTTTGGGGGTACGAAATAAAATTGTTGATGTCGGCGCGAAAGTCAATTTTGCAGAGGGAGGAAAATCGGAGTACCCGGAGAGAAACCCTCGTTGTCAAATTGAGGTTGACAAATCTCAGCCCATGTAAGAGTCCAGAATTCGATCCTGGCAAAACAATCGTGGAAGGCATCAGCACTACCACTTGGCCACCGCCGCCTGGTTAGCCTAGTTGGTAAGGTGACAGTCTGCCGTGCCGGAGGTTCGGGATCGAGTCCCGGGCCGTTTCGACCTTCACTCGGTGTCTTAAAATAACTGAGGAGAAGGTACTAACTTTGCTCTAACATCTGCAAATGGTTAGACCTTCGCGTCTTCTCGGATAAGGAAGTTAAATCGTAGGTTGAGTCTCTCAATACTCTATTGCGGGACTTAAAACAAACCACACGCTTATCAAAAGAGTAGAGTATTGATTGCGGTGTTGTGGTTTGCTTGTTTCACTGAGGGCATTTCTTAATGTTTCTAGTAATACATCGTATTCATAAAAGAGTAGGGTAGTGATCCCGGTGT
>JAOEJH020059090.1:0-10353 GCA_025448215.2 Palythoa grandis
ATCTTCCCACAAAAACCAATACAAACAAGCACACTCCGTCAAAGACATGCTTGTTAAAGCAAAACTTTAAACACTACATAATCACAGAGAAAAACAAAGTATGGGGGTAAACTACCGAAATATAAATGATGTAAGTGAAGCCGTGTAGGCCTGTCACCTCACTATAACTGCAAATAAAAAATAAAAAAAAATCCGATGCGGCCGGGAATTTAGACGCGGGCGGGGATGATAAACTAACCTTTTTTTTAAGGGGCCTAATATACAAATTATTATTAAGTTTGTCCTCAACCTCGATTTGTCTTAGGTGTACAGAAAGCGGTTAAAGAGGCACGGGTTGAGTGGGAGACAAAATATGCAGAGTCATCAACCCAAGACACTGAACGGGCAGTTGAGTCAGCCCTTTCTCAGGCAAGAGCTGATTGGCTAAAACACGAGGAGGAGCTACGTCAGCATGAAATAGAACAGGCGGTAGAAGTAGCCATCACCAATGCTGTTGCTGAGGCAAGACAGAAATGGGATAAGGAAGATCAGGTGAAGGTAATTATGATAATAATAATAAAAATAATAATAATAACAATAACAATGATAATAATAACATTAATAATAATAATAATAATTATTGCACTTGTTTGCAAAGCAAAGAGATTGTTATCTTCAAGACCGCAACTAATGTTATAAGTCAGTAATATGTAACGATAGTTACTCGCCTCGCCAACATCATCCTCGTAATGACTATCATTATAATAATGTTAGCCTCACGGCTTGTACAAGGCGTTGAAAACTAGAAAAAGTCTACAAAGCCAAACATTTTCTGGAAAAAATCGAAAATTTCACGAAAAAGAGCAAATGTTCGGAAAAGTGTGGATTTTCATGGTTTGATTTATGGTGAAAATCCCAAATTCTTTCATGACAATTCACTTAAGTCTCAGTCTCGTTTACCGTTATCGTCACAATCTTCGTCGTCAGCCTTGCTTGCTATTAACGTTGCAAGTGTAATTATATACTGTCGTACTGTAGGAAGTGTCCACCCAAGCAAAAATCATGAAGGAAAGGGCTAAATGGAAGAAAGAAGAAGAGGAGCAACGAGCGCAATCAATCGAGACAGCAGTGGCCATTGCTGAGATTAAATGGCTGGAGCTGGAGCAGGTGAAAAGGTCACAAGCTGTTGAAGAGGCACTGGCCGCTGTTAGAGAAACCTGGCAACAAGAGAAACAGCGTGACATTGGTACAAAAACAACTCTCCTTTCTTACCAGAGAATAAGATAAATATATATGCACATAGCTCTGTATGTTTGTATGTTTAATAATTCGCTTTGCACTAAAACGCACCTAAACGCACCTACTCCTTCATGTCCATTACCTATCATTTCATAGGACAAGCAAAAAGCATCATGTTTAGATGACGTGTATTGTGCATTAAACGCGTTATAGTTTCCTAAGAAAATGCCAAATGTAATACGTGCGTGAAATAGTTTCTGTTGAGGCTTTCCATGATCCCAGATACAAGTCTATAGCAAGTGAACTATCTCTTGGTCTTCCCAGAGTTAGCAGTAGAGAACACCAAACGTGAATTGGCAGTGTTAACAGAAAAAGAACGTCAGGCTGCAGTTGAAACAGCCACCAAACAAGTAGAAGCTGAGATGAAAGACGAAAATAAGGAAGCAGTGAGAATGGCTGTCGAACAAGCTAAGGTAAAGTAATTGAGTAGCTGCTATGCTGCAGTTTTGTTTGCTGAATGTGTGGCGTCGTAAAGATACTTGGACGTGGTCAAGTTTTTCCTTATTTGGTTAACATAACTTATAGACTTTTACACGAAAACTCTGGTTTTTTTGTCGAATCAAAATGTTTTTTCTACATGCAGCTTAAATCTGACAGCAATAAAGCTATGCACAGTATTGCAAAAAATGACATACTCCAGGTATTAAAAGGAGAAAGACACGAAACAAACTACAAATTGACAATCTGAAGAACGTATATTTTTGTGTGTTCGTCCATACTTGTTTGTTTCTTTTTTTCATGTGAAAAAGAAATGGATCAAGAAAGATCTAAGAATAATCAAGTACGCCTGCAAGCCAAACGAAGTTTGTTCTGGAATTACTACTTCGATTTTGTTTTAAACACTCGTGTATATGAGGATCGCTGACCATGTTTTTAAACTTCTCTTGTTTTTAGCTGGAATGGTTGCATAACCGTGATGATAACAACAACAATATCACTACCCAAAACGTGGACCTGGAACGCGTGAAAGATGAACTGTGGAAAGAGTTTGAGCAACTTAAGGAGATGGATATCAGACAGGCAGTGGAGGAAGAGAGGACCCTTTGGCAAGAGGAATCAGAAAACCAGAAGCAGACTGCCGTGAATGAGGCTATTCAGTACCTCGAGGAGCAATACGCTAATGGTCTGGAGGAGTTTAAACACAAGGAGTTAAGGGAAGCACTGTCCGATGCCAGGGAACAGTGGGAGCGGGAGGAGGCCAAAGAGAGGGAAGAATGTGTACAGGTAAATAGTTTGGTTCATTGTTTGTTTCATTTTCCAGGGGATACAGTGGCAATGGCAGTAAGTAACAGTAATTAATAATTATTGTAGAGGTTGTGATAGTAATAGTGATATTGATCAGAATAACAGTGACAATCGCAGTTACAGTGACAGTTACGGTGAAGCTCACGACATAATCTTGAAAATAATGATGATGATAACGATGATAATGATGATGCTGCTGCTAATACTGAAGGTGGTGGTGGTGATGATGGTGATGATGATGATGATGGTGATGACGGTGACGTTGATGATGATGATGATGATGATGATGATAGTGCTGGTGATGATAGCTAATAAAAGAAGCGATGGTTCTTTAGCTTTTCCTAAAGTTGATCACGGAAAGAAAAACAATACATTAAGGTAGGCTATAGAAGGGGGAAAAGAAAGGAGACATTCAGCTCTTTCTATCTTCTCTTCTTTTCGGTTTAACGTGATCAAGGCTAGGACTGAAAGAAAATCTGTAATGAATCTCATCTGTTTTTTCACATGTGTTGAAATGTGGAAAAAAATATTGATAATTTTCGGAATGTAAGTGACAATTGTAAAACAGCAACTGTTACTGGTATTTCTTGGCAGAAACGAGTTGCTGCTGTACGCGAAAACTGGCAGAAAGAGCAATTCCAGTTCACGCAGGCAGAAATTGACCGGGCACTCAAGACAGCAAGAGAGGCCTGGGCGGCAAACCATCGAGAGGAACTGGAGGAGAAACTGCTGCAGGCAACTAAGCATGCGCACAGGGAAATGGAGGACAGGTTAGCTGATGAAAAGAAGAAGGTTGCGGAGTCAGTGAGAAAGGCGACAGAGAAACAATTTGAGAAAGAAAAACTACATTTTGAAAATGAGCTCGAGGAGAGCAAGGTAAACAACGCTTACAAAGAAAAGTCTTGAGAAAATTTTATTTTCTTTCGTATCAAAACTCTACGCTCCACTATTTACACAATGCTTGCAAAGTTTCACCATTAATGAGGTTACTGGAGACTAATGTTAATGATTTAGGTAATTTTGTAAAAATAGCACATTAAATTTTTAAGAAAGTCGCACACAGTCTTTGCTGACTCACATTTGTAGTTGACATAATTCAGAGGAGAAAAACGAAAGGGTGACCAATGACAACCAGATACTATCACTAACTAACAATTTGGCCCAGATTTGTTGTTTTGAGATTTATATTTATAAGACCCGTATAATGGAAATTAAAGTATGTACTTAGTACAATAATTTAATGCTTTAGAAACAGATGACTGAGCTGGAAAAAGAACTGCAGCAGTTGATACAGAGCGCTGACATTGAGCTTGAGGACAGGCTGCGTATTGCAAGGGAAGAGGCGACCGCTGAGCATAATGTTAAGGTGGAACAGGCAATCGAGGAGGCAAAGAAACATTGGGAGGAAGAACAAGAGGAAGAGAGGTACAATAGAGGTTACTTTGAACAACTTGGACGCTTCATGTTTAAACGCAATGAAAATCCTTTCTACATAGAAACTTAAATTTGACATTTCCATGTTATGTGGTCCAGACCTGGAAACAGTCCTTGCAGGGATGATGGCTTTTCAGTGTCATGATGAAGTAGTAGACGATTTAATTAACAAAAGGTTCGTACGGACCCTGGAAACCCCTGGAACACCCTGGAAAGCCCTGGAAAACCCCTGGAAACCCCTTGGAAACCCCTGGAAATTTTTATCTAAACCCACAACCCCTGGGAAACCCTGAATTTTTTTTATTTTTGAAGGTGTGCGAACTTTGTTAACAACTTGTGATTCTCTGAAACAAACTTAAATTTTGAACCAGTTTCAACACTTAACCCCAGATGTTGATTCTACTCCTGAAATAGGATTCAGCTGGAGGAACAGTATCAACAGAAAATCAAATTAACAGTTGAAAGTGCTAGGAAGGAATGGATTAAAGAACATGAAGACACTGTGAAGGTAACTTTCCCTTTTGACGAGGGGTGGGGTGGGGTTAAAAAGCATCAGGCTGCCAAAATAGCAAGTTGGAATGCAGAGATTTATGTATTTTAATGATCAAGACAAACGTTTTTTAAAAACATAAAAGGAAACTAGAAAACAAAAGAAAACTAACTAGACATTAATGTTGTTAAAGTTGCTGTCTGTCACATCAATGTAGTCAAATTTATTAATCAGGAGTAAAACCTACTGTGTTTATTCATAAAGCATAGAGGGTCATTGTGGGAGGAAAAGTTTTTATCTGAAGGAAGAATCTCTGTTGCAGACGTCCTGCCACGAAGCTGTAAGAAAGCAACAGGAGTTATGGTCTAACGAGAGGCGTTCCGATCAATCAGTTGTCAGCAGACTGAGGGATGATGTACAGAAAATGAAGAAAGAACACGCTGTGGCCTTACAGAAACTTAGGAAAGATTTGCTTCAAGAGAAAGTCAAGACGAAACACAACCAGAGTAGAAGAGACTCCAGGGACTACTCAACTCAGGTATGTAGTTCAGTTTCAAGATCTCAACCGTAATGCCGCTTTTATGACTTTGTATGTTTTGTTGAGGTTATTGCAGGTAGACAGACTGCACGAGTTATTAGAAAGACGTAGGATTGGACCGACGAAACGAAAACCAAGACAACATCAAGTCTCACATTGTTGTTTTCTTGTTGATCTTCTTCAACATCTTTTAACATTGAATATACTTTTGTCAAAAAAGGTGATTTCTCACGGAACTGATTGATCATGTTTGCTATTTAAGGAAGTGTGATTTTTCTGTTTCAAGTTAGTTTTTGTTTCATATTACTTACTCACCTTTTTAATTACGATTCTTAAGTTTTACAGTATTGTACCGGCCAGAAATTGATAAATGATTTAAAGTTATGTAAGCTGCTTTTCCAATCTAAAATGATTGTCTTCTATTCAAGACTCAGTTTTCTGCTGAGAGCGAAAGTGACACCAGCTTCGGGAGTGTGGACCAATTGACCGCTGCCCAAGGTCTCCATGAGCTGAGGCAACATTACCTGGATACTGTTGCTAAGTTACGAGAAGACGTCATGGGTCATATTAATCAAACCAAAGCTAACGCAGCCAAGAAAATAAGGTGAGCTGGTGGCTTTTGAAGTTAATGAGACCATAGTGAAGTGCCCTGGTTATGAAACCTGTTAGAATACAAATAATATTAAGATGGTGCGTTGTGTTAGTTGAAGTCCATGGACATGGTTATGATCTGTTTTACTCAATGTGACGTCCCTTTTTGAGTCCAGTGGCCACTTCCTCATTTGCATTTCAATTTTTTTTGTAATCTGTGCCAGACTAATATGGCAGACTAATAACAGAGAAAGAGAGAACCAAAATTCATAACAAAGAAAGTCATCGAGTTTCATACCAATAAACATTTTGAAGCTTTCGCGAAAGTTAAATAAAATGAAACGTTTTTGTCTTCATTTGTGGTAATATTGTTTGTTGACGTTTCGGCTGTATGGTGCCTTCATCATAATGATCAACAAACCGCCATCATGCCGTGGCGTTTTTTTGTTTAGTTTCTACATGTGGATTGCCGTTGGTTTGTACAGAGTTTGGAAAACTGGAAAAAATCTGGAAAGAAAAGCACATGTCTGATAAAAATATGCATTTTCTTATCTGAAACTATTACTAACCCAATTTTAAGTTGAGAAAATTAAGGTAAAGGTCTAGAAAAAGTCTGAAGTTTTATTTTCAAAGATTTGTACAAACCCTTATTGCCCTTGTGCTGTACATATACAAAACGACGTGCAATTGGCAGTTGAATTGACAAGTGTATCTTCTTTGTATTTAAAACTAAAGCAAAAGCAACCTTAATCTCACGGTTGGTATTATCTTGTTAACGTCTTTTTTTTTGTAAGAAAAATATTGTTCCAGTCATCACATGGGATGATTATAAAAATAAAGATATGTTGTAGAGTTTGTGGAGGATTTTGTACCGCGGTTATATAATAAGCAATGACGTTATGGTACGATTTTTCGGGTTATAAACGCAATTTAAGTAATTGCGAAAGAGAAGCCAGAAAACATTCAGACTTCAACGGGAATCGAACCCGTGACCTCTACGATACCGGTGCAGTGCTCTACCAACTGAGCTATGAAGCCACATCTGTTGGGAGCAGGTCAATTTTAGTGGGTTCAGCTATGCCACTTAAGTTGAACGACGATTATGTGAAAGATTTTGTACCGCGTTTAGAAGCAATAACTTTATGATACGATGTTCGCGGTCAGATTGGCATTTAATGTGCGTGACGTTTTACTTATTGCAGGAGTGAGGTATTAAAGGAGCGTCATACAACAGCTAAGAAGTTGAGGAAGTACTACCTTCAGTGCTTAAAGCAACTCCTGGAGGAAGACAGAGCTGCACTCAGTAAGAATGGCACAACCAGTAGCGATGCGATTAAACTTAAACGCATGGCGAATGCTCTGAAGATTCCTGAGTCAGCAGAAAAGACAGGTGAGTCATTAACTGTGTTTAGACAATACTTGCAGTAATTAGTACTTATCGCTTCCAGTAAATCGAAGATCAGGAATCATGTAGATCCGTCAAATCATAGAAAAGTTGTAATTTGCAAGTGTCTTGAGTCTTGAAAGCCATATCCTAACAAACCCAGTAAACACGTGAACATTTGCTGCTGGGAGGTGTAGTTTCCCATCCTAAAATGTTAGATTTGGGTCTAATTATCCCAAGTTGCAGTTAAGCCATGGAATTTCAGATTTCTCATTACTTCCGTCTTTCCGAAGTTAATTTGATGGTTGAACGCATTTCTGCAGGTACAAAAAGTTAGAAGATAAACATTCATCTGACGATCGCTTCCCCACTGTAGAGAAATTTATGAAATTATCTTACTTTGGCTCACATTGTAGAGTAGTTATAAATGCTAACGGGTAACGGGTAAAAACTGGGATTACCCGAAGACATCTGATCAGTGGTCAGAGCGGAATACAAACCCGGGTTGACCACATTCAAATTCAGGTGTTCTGACCACAGAGCATGGTGTCTTTTATAGCTTGTTAGTTTTTGTTTAAATCCTGATGCGTTTTTACTTTTTAGAACAGCACCAGAAACAGGAAGAAGAAGCAATTGAGGGTACCCCCCTGGGCAATAGACGGACGCATGATAACAAGGTGAAGAGTTCCCAGCCCGTTAATGAACACGGGTTCTCAAAGAACTATCTTACATCTGAGCTTATTCCACAATCAAAACCTCGTGATTTTGGAATCGATGATGGTAACGTGACTGATAGCAGTGACACTAGCTTGCGTGACATGAATGGACACAATTTCAAAAGTAACGAGCGTGACTCAGATGATAATACAAAACAAAACACATTTAGTCGTATTTTAAAGTCCAAGGTTGGAATGAGAGATACACATTTTCCAGGTAGCCGACCAAAAGCGTACAGTCCGGAGGGTGACAGTGATCCAGCTGCTCTTGGCCCCAGGCGTGCCAAGAAAATCGCATCTCTCACAAATGGTACTACTCGTAAGCCAATCAACGAACAGATTGTTGACCGTGGGAGACTCTTATTTGGTGGCAGAACTTCGGGTAAAGAACCCGCAAATACTGACAATGTGCTGAGACGTAGCGTAAATGATCTGCGTAACATTGAACATAATGCTAAACAAGACCAAGAGGAAGACCGTGTTGCCACTAAAGAACAAAGGGGGTGGGGGACAGGCCGTGTGACAGCACTTTCTCCGACATTTTCAGCATTATCTTACGAGTCGGAACAATACAGTGAATTACCGACTGTAATATGTGTAACCCCTAAAAGGAATATCGATTCAAGCCCCTCTGTCAACGCAAGGTCCTCTCGAAATACCAGAGGACAATACGCCCTTAGTAGCACCCAAGATGAAGACGTTTCTACGCCGGTGTTGCACGTTTTTAGAGACAAAAATTTGACTGCTGCAAGAGTTAGCCGATTGAAGCCCAAAGAAAACTCGCTGCCTACTTCTCCATTACCTTCCAAGCCTTTGATCGCTACCAACAGCGTCAATGGAAAAACTAAGTGAACAGTGCCGTATTTATATCGCTTTCCCCGTTGGAAAACCAGTACAGCTACTCCAGTACTTTAGTTGCATGTAGATATGTTTATAAACAAACTTGTGTAGCGAAGACAGGATTTGGGCAAAGTATTTTTTATTTAACAATCATGTATCACTGTTCGGCCGATTGTTCAGGAATCGTTTCATTCGTAGTTTTTTTTTTCATTCTTTTAGCCTTCACTCAGAGCATCGTTAGGACGGCACATTTGATACTTGATATGGCGGGATGGGGGGGGGTCTAATTCAGTCCCAAAAAAAAAATAAAGCAAGCCTTCCGTCAAAAAAAGAAATATCATGCAAGCAAAGCTGGTCGAGAAAAAAATCGGACAGGCTCACTCTAAGAATCAATGAGTTTTTCACGTCTCATAAAAATAATCGAGCACGAACACGGCCCAGGAGAAGAAATCGACCAGCGAAAAAAAAGTAGAGCAAAAAATATTAGCCACCCGACCCCCACCCCTACCTCCAAGCATCAAATATTAAATGGTCCGTCCCTTGGTAGAATTGACTAATTAGGGAACTGGAAGACTTTCTTTGTCACATGTTTTTGTTCTCTCTTTCCCTATTGTTATACGACGTTTACCCTGCACAAATTACAAAAGGCTTGGAGATGTTAATGAGCAAATGGCCGATAGTCCAACGACGCATCATCCTGCACCCAACATGAAACAAAGCAGCGATGTATTGTAATCATCTTTGAAGTTTGCTCAATGACGCCCAAGATCACTGCTGATGGTATTGTAGGCAATGTTAATCTTTCACAATCCATAACAAAAGCTTCGGATTTATTGCCTTCGAAAATTGTTGATTTTCTATCAATCCCTTGAGAATCAAAACATATAAAGCGTGGCAGCAAAGCTGGTGAACAAACAAGAGACGCTAATGAGAAATCGTTTGTTAAAGTTCAATCTAAACGTGGTTGCCATTGAAACCTAGCAACTCTACCACATTTATTGTTATTTATGAACTGTTGATACGAGACCTAACAGCTGCATTGTTTTGACCTTTCGTGGAAATGAAGCGCTTTGTATTTCGTTGTGTAGTCATGATTTACATATAGCTCGAAATTTTTTGTTTCCAAAAATATGAAAGACTTGCAACTTAATTTTTTCATTGTAGAAAAAGTTCTGTATGGTAAGTGAAAACAGTGTTTCTAAACAATCAATATTTCCAGTTTCTGGTGGGGCGTTTAAATGCAGTCATTCACAATTCAAGTAAGATTCGGTGAGAAGGATTTGTTGAAATTGTTTCAGTGGCTGAAAATCGCGACGTAAAAGAGTAATAATAAATTTAATCAAAACCTGATGGCCAGCAGTTTCCTCCAATCAGAGTTTCCACCGAGTGAGGAATGGCTCTTGCCCTAAGACTAAGTATCCGAGCGCGACTCCCACTTGCTGTGTCCTAACCCAAGGAGAAAAACTGAGGGAAGACTGAAATATACGGTCATTAACTTTGGTTAAGGTATACTGGAAGTAACCGTTAAAACCGTCTTAAAATATCATGTGATCGCAAATGTGTGAGGACTTCTTCGAAACGAATTAATTAACATATGGAGGAAGTTGCCGTAATTATAAGTATATTTTTATGCACATATGTCGGGCATTCATTCACTAAGATACGTCGTCAAAATGTATATATTTTTTGAAGAAAAAATTCTGTATCCCTATAAAAAGTTGTATATTCATTAAGGTAAGGAAAATAACTTATTTTTGTATAACCTTATAATAAAACGTGGTGCTTCAAATGCGCGATTTCATCTCTCCCAATATTAACCCTTTGAACGTACAAGGGG
>JAOEJH020059199.1:0-10351 GCA_025448215.2 Palythoa grandis
GGATCCGAGAGGCTCCTGACCCTACGTATGACAACTAGAACTGGTGTAGTCAATTTTGTCTGCGCTTATTCTCCAACACTATCCTCCACTGCGGAAGAAAAAGACCTTTTCTACGACAGCCTTGAATCGACCATCAAGAATCTTCCCAGCAAGGAAGAACTCCTTATCATGGGAGACTTCAATGCTAGGGTCGGTGACGACTTTGAAGCCTGGCCAACTGTCATCGGCCACCATGGTATTGGGAAGATGAACAGGAATGGCCAAAGACTCCTAGAGCTTTGCTCCTTCCACCACCTTGCAGTGACGAACACCTTCTTCCAGAACAAGGAGAGGCACAAAGTTTCATGGCGTCACCCAAGATCCAATCGCTGGCACCAGTGAGATCCATGCCCTCAATTAAAACAGTAAACTGCCACTCCCGTATTGGCCTGCACAGCCACAGCAAGAAGTGTGCCTAATCTCCTTGGTGCAGTCCATCGTCTTACGAGACGGGCGGAGGCCGACGACGACGACTGTTTTAATTATTATACGAATTACTTTCACTTTAAAAAAGCAATAAAAATACCTCAAGGAATTATCATCATAGAGCATCTAGAAGAAACTGTTATAGAATGTATATTTTAATCTAAATTTTATCTTTTACTTTTAGTGGGGCCTGCTAGAAGTACGACTTCCTAATGAAGTTGTTATTGTTGTTGTATTTATCATAAAACAGTCTGGAGTTAAACAAAAGCTGTTTAGCATTGATACATTGTTTTGATAATGGAGTATAGTCCTTACCGGCGCAACCCTGAGTTATGCATGTTTGTGTTTCAATGTTGGTTCCAACACAATTTTTACCACCGAATTGCGGACGTGGGTTGGTGCAGAATCGGGTCCGGCTTTGTGTGCCTCGGCCACACGTCACAGAACAAGGTCCAAAGGTACTCCAGACGGTAAAACCACCATCAACTGCAAATTGAAATTTTCATTTTTAATACAATAACAAAGTCAATGCGCGCGCTCTGATTGGTCAATTAGCTATCGTCTATTGTGCCGGTAAAATTATAGGAATTTCGTGAGTTTTCTGAATTAGTATATAAAATAATCGACCACACGTGTCTATGGTTTATAGGCTGATAAATCCCTTGGGATGTTGGAAGAACACTCGTAGAATACGTAAATCACTCGCCTGCGGCTCGTGATTTACGAATTCTTCTCGTGTTCTTCCAACATCCCGCGTGGTTTATCAGCCTATAAACCATAAAAACGTGTGGTCTGTTGCTTAAATATAGAATAAGGGCTATAAGGTATTTAATGTTGTGCCAGAATTAAACAGACTTACGTACCAGGACAATGATCGGGATTACAGACTCGTGATTCTGTTGACTCGCCACTGCAATTACGGCCACCAAACATGGGGGGAGGGTTAGTGCAAGATCTGTTTCGAGTTTGTAGTCCTCCCCCACAAGACTTAGAGCAAACTCCCCACCGGTTCCATGTCGTAAATTTACCGTCCACTGCAAGAGATCAACCAATTAACTGTGATTACACAAGATAAAATGAATTTAATAACCTGATCTTTTTGCTAAATTTTGAAGCTTCTTGGGGTATAGAGATTTACAGGAAACTTTTTGAGCATTGTACTAAAAAGTTGAAGAACAAAAACTAAAGCTGAAATACTGGGCTTAGTTTTGTAAATTAAATTGCAAATTAGAAGGTAACTGCAGCTATTTCTTCTAAGTGCTCGAGTAAGAAGTCTGCTGAGAAACTTGCAATCCATTAACAAATTACTATTTTGTTACAAAAACTTGCTAACAATTAAAATCTGTAAAACGATGCCCGAACAGGTGCTTTAGACAGTTAATGAGAACAAGCCTAGGTTATCTAGTATTGAAAATAATAATTCCTTCCAATTGTGATAAAAATTTTATATTTTTTCCAATTGAGAAAAATCATAATTGTTTTCCTGAAACTATAAATTATATATTCTTTTTGTCTTAAAGGTCCCGAAAAAAGTATGGAACCCTGAACCCGCAACTATTCAAACTTATCCACAGATGCAATAGAACGTGTCCAATCTAGTTGTTAATTTCCTGTTCGATTCGGATGTATTTCGAAATTTTCTACATTTTTCATTAGTTTTAACGTGATTTGAGCTACATCTTACCAGGACAAGGTATGTTTGTGTTGCACTGACGCGACTCTCCAGAGGGACCCACGCAGTCAGCCCCTCCGTTTGATGGACGAGGATTGTTGCACGCTCGCGTGCGCTGTTGGGTTCCACCAACACAGGTTTTGCTACAGGTACTCCATGGTCCCCAGTTACTATAATTTCCATTTACTAGGAGACAATAAATTCTGGTCAACATCATGCACTCTTTTAGTTGTTTTAACCAACAGGAAAAGAATTAGTTGCTCAGAAGGGAGTGCAACGTTTTTCTTTGTTTCCTCTTCGGATTTGTATAGAAAATTGCGCAATCTGAGAGCAATTCGGACTTAATAGGTATGAGTAATGTTTGGAAAGTTCTGGACGTTCGTGGTTACCATAGCAACTTTAATGGGACTCTACAAGGACAATATAACTGTACTCTTCTTGTCTAGTGTCGAGTGGTTTTGTCGAGTATATTGTAATGCAATGATTGAACAACGTTCAGCATATTCCTAGCAGTGTTATAGCGGATGTATTCGTTATTTTGCAAAAAGGGCTCATTAGAACAAATGGTATCATGAAATAAACATTCTTGTTTTGGTCATTTTGTATTGCATTACCTAAGAAATAGTTCAGATAGTCCAAAGGCAGCGTTACGTATAAATTCAAATGTAATTTTACCTGGGCATGAACGAAGAGTACACGCTCGGATGTCCTCGGAGTTACCTACGCAACTTTTCCCACCGTTTGCTGGAGCCGGGTTACTACAACTTCTCGATCGCCTTTGAAAGCCACTACCACAGGTCACCGAGCACGACCCCCACAGGCTCCACGCGGTCCAATTCCCGTCAACTAGAAATAACAATTATAAATTGGGCCATTTGATGAGCCGTTTTAAATCAATGACCTTGTAACCTGAAATTTATTATTATTATATTGAATAATTATTATAGTGAATAATAAGAGGTCATTTTCTACCTGGGCATTGGCGAGGAGTGCAGTCTCGTCGTTCTTCAGCATCTCCGGTGCAATTTTTTCCGCCATTAGAAGGACTAGGATTGCTGCAGGTTCTCGAACGTCTTTGTTCTCCACTGCCACATGTCACGCTACACGCACTCCATTGGCTCCACGTGGCCCAAATTCCATCCACTGATACAAAACATGCAAAAAGAACGCTTTTGTAAATAGTGGAACAAAGGAACAAGAGTTGGAACAGAGAACAAGTTCTTCATATAACTTATGTATTTCTTCTCAAAGTTTGAATCTGCAGAATTTTTCCAGATGCCTCAATGCTCTCCCGTTCGCAATGGCACAGTACATTATATAAAATTGATATCAAATATCTTAGAAGGCCGTACCGGGACATGGGACATCAACATTACACTGTCGTGATTCGGTGTTATTTCCGACACATGGGCTGCCCCCATTAGATGGGAGTGGGTTGGTGCAGGTTCGAGATCTGTTTTGTGTCCCACCGCCACAGCTTCTAGAACATCTTCCCCAGCTACTCCACGAAGTAAATCCACCATTAACTGCAATAAAATAAGCTCTAGTTTTACAAACGATTACTAAAATATTCTTTGATGTGCCAAATCATAGATAATTTGTGGAAACAGCATGCGCTGAAAGTTGGTTGCAAAGGAAAACATGTTTTTAATTAATCTTACTACTTTGAAGTTAGGGCTGACATATATTTCTTTCAGTAAACTGTAAAATAATAATTTATAACCAGCTCTAAAAGCTCTTTTTGCGGCAATCAGATATAATATATTAATGCTCATACCTAAAATACGAAAATGATAAATTTGTTAGGAAAATACTTGTAGAACGATAAAACAGTTTGAAAAGCATATTAGTAGATTATAGAGGAGTTCTCTTATGCCTAAATCAAAACTTCGAGTACATTTGCTATAAATTTCGGCGGTAACCTGTTTTTTTGTCGTCACGTGCCACCTCTGTGTCACATGACAAGCGGCATGAAGAGAAGAAGAGAGAAGAGTTCGACCCTATGTTTTCGAAAGCCATTTCACGTGACCATTATATCAGCCTGACCATGAGCGTAAAAAGCGGCGAAAGGTAGCAAAGATCCTTTAATTACTTCCAGTAAGTGATTTTTAATGCTTTAGAACACTTAAAACAGTAAAACATTAAACAAAGTTAAAACAAACAAACGTTTTCGACCAATATGTCATCGCCGCCGATTTTCAGGAAAAAAAACGTAGTTCCCAGGGCGAGAGGAGATAAAGAGAAATATTGTATTTGGTTTTTTAGATTCGGTTGGAATTTGGGAAATATGTAAATGGAAATAACACGTAGGGATGATGACTTTTGAAAAAAAACGCATAATAGGGCGGTGTAGGTTTTGCCTTTGTTGCTGAAAGGAGACGAGAATTTCTTCGTTTTCCATGCAATTTTAAGTTTGCAGATGCCTTCAGTAATTGACTGAGGAGTTCTTAGAAACATTGATTTTGTGACTGTAAGGGAGACCAATGCAGATTTTCTGGGATCATTAAACCTGTGAGTCAGTAGACAGATGGTTTCTTGAGGTTGGTTGGTTTGTGTGTTTCAAATCCCTAAAAGAATTCTTGATTGATTTATTTTGTGTTTTGCTAATTTTGATACCACGTTGATGACTCAAAGTTTTCATTATTATACGCCTTAATCTATCGTTTAAAGAGAAGTAATGCGAACCTGGGCACGCTCTTGTTCCACATAATTGTGAATCATTTCCTGGTCCGACGCAATCTTTACCGCCGTTGATTGGAGGAGGATCGGTACAATTACGCATGCGCGTCTGAATGCCACCTCCACAGGTCTTACCACAGGACCCCCACATACTCCACTGGGCGTAATTGCCATCAACTAAACAATATAACGTAAAAATATTACTCACTCAAATACTTACTGAGAGACCCAGACGAAGAACCTTATGCTAAAAAAGCATTCAAGAGTCCAAGTCAATGTCAATATCATTCTTACAGTTATTGTCACAACTATTGTAGACATTACTTCGTGCTGCAACTTTTATCAAGTAAAAATTAAATAAGTTGATTTTGAACGCATTCAATGTTTTCCCTTAGATCTCTGGGTGACGCAGGCATGACACTTGGACTAATTTTATCGTGGCACAATAGAAGTTAACAGGTTAACATCGCCATCGCCATCAATATTATTATTCTTTGTTATTACTATTACTATTGATAATATCGGCCATTAATTGCGCCCACATGGAACTATTTGGAGTTAAATTAATTAGAAGAATCGAACTTAAAAGCAAAACCTATTCACTTTGCACTTAAATGTATCTTTTCTTTGAGAACCTATCAAAACACAAACAGTGTAACAAAACAATAAGATGATGAAAAAGCGAGTTTTAACAATAAAACTTTATATCATACCTGTTATTGTTTTTCGTATAGTCTGGGAAATAGGACCTCCCAAAAATTGCATAAAAAGCTCGACAATTTCGTGCCGCTTAAAAAGTTTTTTTCCGCTTGAATCTTTAATGATAAGTGCTGCTTGGACGTCACTTCCTCGTTGGATGGGTGATCCTACCAGCCACAAAACACCGTTTGCCGACACTCCGGCTTGCACGCTGGAACTAGATGAGTGTTGAGTTATATCTTTTTTATGCAAAGTTTTTCTTCTTTCTCTCTAGAAACTACTTATCCTACCAATATTTGCAGCAAATGTCAAAAGTATTCTGGAATGAGGGGGGAGGGGTGAAGTGACGACTAGCTATTATTTGTGAATGCCAATGATGCGGGCATTTATTCTTGGTTTTCACGCACTCCCAAGAGATACCAAAGACAAAAGACGAAGCGGTCATGTTGGTGCCGTAAACAAAAGAAATCATCAAAATTCTTTTGTTCAAAGGCACCATGGCCGCTATGACGTCAGGTGAAAACCGGCAATTGATTTAAGAAGCCTTTGGGAATTTCCGCTCAATGCGGAAAAGTGTTAATAATACGGTAAAAACATGTGTAATGTTACAAATTTTAAAAGTTTTATAGTCTTTTGTCTTAGTTTTGTTGAAACCTGTTAGTTTGCCAGATAAGAATTTTTACCAGAAATTATTTTATATATAATTCATTTTAGTTTAGAAGTTTCAACAGAAAAATTCAAAGCTCCTTAGATTTGCCTAAATTTAATTTTGAAATTTGACTCACCGAAACTTTATGGTCGCTGCTTCAGCAATGACTGCACGGAGTCTTAACTCAAACTGACACCACTGAAACGAACAAACCAATTGCTCAAAATCAAAACTTGTTATAAGTTACAAGGTATAGCACATGAAGGTTAACGGTGAATGATAAACGAAAATAAGGCTTGATGTTAACAGAAACGACACTTGAAGTTGAAATGAATAACTAACAAAGCTCTTTATGACCATCAAGTAGGGGACGAGATACGTGGCTACAGCGGTCGATACAATACAATAAAAATTCTTAATGGCAACTCCCCAAAATGTTTTTGTGCCATGATACAAGTAAATACAGGTCTCAGCAGTCGAGGGTCTTACATAGTCTACTGCATGTGGTTTACATATATTTGAAACATTAAGAAATGTCCTCAGTGAAACAGACAGACCACAACACCGGGATCACTAGTCTACCCTCTTCGATAAGCGCTAGCGCTTGGGTTCTTTTAAGTCCCCCGATAGAGCGTCGGGAGACTGTACCTACGGTTTAACGTCCTTTTCCGAGAAGAAGCGAAGGTCAAACCAATTTCAGTTGTTAGAGCAACGGCAGCACCTTCTCCTCAGTCATTTTAATACCTTAAGTGAAGGTCCGGCCGGGACTCGATCCCGAACCTCCCACACGGAAGACTGGCTAACTAGGCGGTGGTTTAAAATTCATAAAACTGAATTTCCAGTTTTGTCTTTTCTTTGATTTTATCTGAGTCATTTATTGTTGGTTTTTGGTCTTTCGCTTGCTTGACAAAGAAAAATGTGATCAGAAAAAGATAATGTAACTGATATTTCATAAATGCGTATAAATGAGAACTTGCCTCCGAGAGAGTAGATCTTAGTATGTTGATAATAATGGAGTTTGCAATTTCATTTCCCGAGGGATGGTGACCGGGTCTTGTCGCACAGCTGGTTGTCGGGGTGACAGTTGTAACAGATGATGCTGCAACGGAATTTGTATAGAAATTAATACATTGGCAACTAGTATTTGTTCTGAGAAATTTAATCAGCAATCAGACACACATTTCAGTACTTTGTACTGAGGTGAAAAGAAAGTGCTTCTTAAGTTGAATTACTGAGCTGCAGACAGGAATCGAAACTGTGACCCTCCGATTACCGGTTAAATGCTCTAACCACTCAGCTACTGGGACTCTCACAGGGAGCCGAGTCACTGGTTAAGTTCTTTGTAAACTATCTAGTTCCAATAAAAATTGGAATAGGCGGAACTCGTACTGAGTTGCTGATCATAAGTTATATAGAATTTTTACTGAGGTGTTGAGTTGTTCATATAGAATTTGTACTGAGGTGTTGAGTTGTTCATATAGAATTTGAACTGAGGTGTTGAGTTATTCATATAGAATTGTACTGAGGTGTTGCGTTGTTTGTACAGAATTTGTACTACGAAACTTCTAAACGTTTAGGATCGTTGCACAAAGATATAATCAGAAATAAGTATTGCGGTATAGCGCGGTTGTTATAAATGATTAATAGTTCTTTTCAACAAAACACCCAATTTAAACAAATGTTTGAGGTCTAAAAAATACAAAGGTATACTCAGCACTCCATCGGGGTTCGATCTCCGCTACTCAGACTCTCTACATTCAGTTTATTAGTTCATAAGAACATTTAAGTTTGAGCTGAAACAAAACTTGTTACTGTACGTTCTTAAATTATATTTTACAGTGAAAGGCATATGCAGAGGCCTGGAAATGTGAAATAAAGGGTACTATGTGATAGATATTGGTGCTTTTATTTTCGCTATCAAGAGTGTCATTGCCGTACTGCACAAATTGCAGATTCTTAATGCCAATGTGCTGTAACATTTAGGTCACGTTGGATGCAAAGGAAACTTTGGAATATAAAAATCTTCTTGTTAAAATTTTAGCCTAAGCTACGTTCTTAAGATGTTCTTAAATTTTTCCCATTTTAAGGACTCAACGTTTTTATAAAACATGTTCAAATAAAAAACAAAATTGAATGCATTTGTCCTTCATTCTGTAACGTGTTTTAGGGTTACACGTTGGAATCTAGCAAACGCCAACAAATTATTAGCATGAGTGTTTACTACCAATTTGGTAAATATCACATTACAACGTAACGTAGGATTACTTGGACAAGGTAAAGATGAACAGTCCCTCTGTTGAATTGCATCACCAACGCACGTCCTTCCTCCAGCAGACGGTGGTGGATTAGTACATGTTCTTGACCTAATTTGTGTTCCTTTATTGCATGTGACGGAACAGACACTCCACGAACTCCAATCGGACCATTGACCATCGACTGTGGCGTAAAAAAATAGATATTTTGGAGCAAAATAAAACATTTATTGAAATTATGATAGTGTTTAGCAAAGAAAGTAATTCATGACTGACTTTTGGATGGCCTTTAAGGCAAATTTCATTTTTTAGGAGAGAAGAAACGATTTTTAAAATCTTTCTTTAATGCAATAAGCATCGCTATTTGACAGAGATGGAATCATACACACACGCAGTTGAGCTGAACACCTGAATATTAATACTGCAAAATTTATTATTCAGTTCACGTAGTTATAACATTTTTGGGGTGCCTTGGACTAGTAGTTAACTTCTAGTAGTTGGAAGATCAAATTTGACCAGATTCCCGTACCGTAGCCTTGGGCGAGACACTATCCGCCTATTTCCAGTCAAATTAGCTGTTTAAATGAATAACAGCTGCTGCTGGGGTTAAACGAAAATTTGGATTATTGTCCCTTCCAGGGGAAGTCAAAGATCCTCATACGCTTAACATTACAAAATCAGGGGAAACGAATGGGGCCTCATGGGCGAAATTGGTAGAAGGATTAAGAATTGAGATGTAGCGTATTATCAAGTAACCATTTCTTAACTATCATTCCTGATATCAAGTAACCATGGTAACATGTACAAAGTATGCGCAACCTATCAACAATCACTTCTTTTTCATTCTATACTGGCAAATTAAAAAGTAGAAAACGTTTCCTTGTAGAGGAGCAATTCCGAGAAGGGACTGCTAGTTAGATACAACCACGCTTTACAAAGCAATTCGGTTTAACCTACACGATACGTTCTTTCCTAGAGCGATAGTGAAGTTCACAGCCATGGCTCCCAGTATCTGATTTAGGTTACGTTGATTCCAATATGTTGTGCCTCCAAGATTGACTCGGATTCCGACTTCAATATCCTTGCCTAGAACTCTTGGGGAAACAGGGCTGATCTCGACTTGTGTGCTGTTTCTTATTACCGCTGACCTGTAACAGAAAATAAGGAGAGGTAGTTCGGTTCAGAAAAAAAAAAGAACAACAGAAAGAGAGGCTAGAAGGAGCAAAGTCAAGAGTAAATAGTGGTCCGAATCATTTTCAAGTATAAATAGCTGCGTATGAAGGTAAAAAAATTTGAAAGAAGCATATAAGAAAATGTCTAAGGTTAACTCTTGGCAAAACCTTTGCAGAGCAGTAATTACAGGCCTGTAGAAATTTTAGGCCAAGCAAAACCTTATAAGAAACCTAAAGATGCGACAAAATGCTGCTTTACTGTTTAGTAATTGTTTAAACGCCATACTTTTGTCCCTTACCTTGGTGGCGAACCTGCTGCTCCAAGAGGTTTACACAGTGGATTTGATTGACAAAACACATTAATGTGACGTTGTGTGAGGCCTGGCAACGATCCCCGAAGAGCACACCACTGAAACAAACACAGAATTTCTCTATTCTCTAACTTAATGATTTTCCGTGATGTTGATTTTCTAATATAACACAATTAAGATTTTGAGTTGGTCTTTAGTTTCACATTTTCTAAAAATGTCTTAGATCAAGTTCAATTGTAGTAAATACAGGAAAACCTTTCGATATGAAGGATCCTTGTTAGGTCTAAAATATTGGATTTACTGTAATAAGCAACTTTATTTATGCATATTAGGTTTGAGTTAGGGTTTGATTTATGATAAGAGTTGGATTCAGGATTAGAACTTAGTTATAATCGAAATCCCTGGTCGATCAGAACTACCTACAGTAGGACGATCAGGGCTACCTACACTAG
>JAOEJH020059287.1:0-10350 GCA_025448215.2 Palythoa grandis
GTTTAAAAATAGATTGCAAAAGCCCAATCAATAGGGTCATTTTCTTACATCCACATTTTCATTATTATATTTATATATAACTCATTGTAACAATGTGTGTATAAATTATTATCAGGGTGCAAAATTAACGTCGATTACCGGCTTTGGCAGGCCAAATTGGTTCTGGGCTGGTAAAAATGTCTCAAAAATACATTTAGGGCCAGTCAAAATCCCAGACGAATGTTAAACGTTACCAATTCATATGTTGTTGAACCTCTTTTTTTCACTGGGCCGGCTGAAAAATTTCTTAATTTTGCACCCTGATTATATACAGCATAACTAAATTTTAATATAGGTCATCATCATTTCTCATTGTCCCTTTTGAGACATATAGGTATACATATTAGGTCATATTAAAGGTAAAGGTAAAGGTTCCTTTATTTAACGTCGGTAGTTCCGTTAGTTCATAGAACTGTTATCAATTCATAGAACTGTTATCAATGGAAGCTGACAGTGTGCCCTTTACCACCTATCTCTGTCAGTGCTCCATTTTACAGGTATTCAAAGCTAAAGCTACACAGATCAGAGGAAAGTCGGAACAGATGTTGGAGTCACTGAGAATCGAACTGGGGACCCTCAGCACAGAAAGCAGCGCACTTACCAACTGTGCTATACGCCTGCTCTCCATTATACCTGAGCTTGGGTCTAGTTCAATTTTAAAATGTACATAAAGTGACATAGTGTGAAGTACTGAATTCTCTTCCAAGGGTTATCAAAAGAAAATAAAGAATAACTTTGAAGGAGTTGAAAATTCATCAAAAGCTACTTATATTTTGATATCATAAATTTTGTCTCATCAACTTTGGTCAACTTGATGTAAATTAACAATTTAGTGACTTTTTCAAATTTATTTCTTCCTTTTAGATCTGCATCACTGACCAAGCACAAAGAACATCATGGTTGAGACATATGTCAAGTATCTTAGTTTTTTTCAGAATTTAGTTCAATTTGTTGTGTCAGAATTTAATGCTGTAATTATTTTTGTAATAATAATTGTGAGATATAACTGAGATACAGCACCTTGAATGCAGCAAGCATTTTTTCTCTCCTCACAAATATAGCCACTTCTTTCCTAAGTGCTTTCTGTACATCGTCCAGTGGCTGCTGACCTAGCATCTGAGGCTGGGAACCAAACAAGTGCTCCTCTGCAGCATTTTTAGTTGATTCAGTAGAACCAAACATGCCCCAATATGACTGCAGTGTGGGTAGATAATACATCTTAGTATTACAGGCAATACAATTTCACATGGTAGTGGTTGAGATCACACTGGACCCTTTACCATGGTAACCTTGCTAAACTATGGTAAATTATGGTTGTATTTTTTTAGCTTTAGTTTATTCTGTTCATGATATCATGAAATGACTTGTAAAAGCCAAAACTACAGGACTGGTGGAAAACACTGCACCTTTGACACTGTTGCTGACCACTTTGAACCACTTTGCTGTATTGGTTCATACTTGTATGAAGAGAATATATATATACAGTGTTGCAGCAAAACAACAAAGCCCCAAGTGAAATGCCTCCAGGTTGCACTCCATGCGGCTTTTTTACTGATAAGATTAAATGACAAGCTGTCACTTAAACAAGCTATATGTAAGATTCACCAGCAATAAACCCACCCTTTTGAAATCTTAAAGATAAGAAAACTGTAATAAACTATCCTTTCATGATTCCGCCCTTGTTATAGAACCAAACTACACTCAAATTTACTACTGACAGTGAAACGTAAAATGCAAGTCTCAGAGAATAAGTTAATTACCATAGAAAACTTGGCATTTGATGATTTACCATAGTAAACTACAGTCAGTGTACATGTGACCTCAAGCAATACCATTCTCATATTGGTTTAGAAATAGTCAATTGTCAGTGATTGAAGGCAGTTTCCCACACAAGTATATATAGATATACAATTTTGTATGAAGTTTGAAAATATGTTTAGTTGTATACAGCTGGGAATTATAATATTAGAAACTCAAGCCTAAATGGCAAAATATTTTATGTATCAATAAAGTAATCTTACCCTTCTCATTTTCTTACTCATAGGTACCATCTTGATTACAGAATTATCAAGAAGCCGATAGTCCTAGTGAAAGAAATTTAAGTTAAATTTACGGATGCCTATATTGATTGTAAAGTTTCCCGACAATATAACAGGTACTAGTTAAGATGAAATAGATAAAATTTTCAAAATGTCAAGTCCCACCTCAAAAGTGTATCCATCACGTAAATATTCTCCCTTAAACCTGAATCTGAACTGATGTTCTTCGCGGCCCAGCTCATACAAAATATGGAGCATTTGTGCTCGGGCTCTTGCAATAGTGTCATGTAAGTTGCAAACCAGGGTAAAAGTCTTGCACTGTATGAAAAAATAAAAAGATTGTAAAAACTGGATATACAAGAATTGCACTTATTTTCACTTATTTCCCTACCCAATATTCTAAATCCCTGCAACCTCCTTTCCCCCGTTTAATCCTTTGCCACTACATATTTGATCTCTGATCTCTATCATTACTCACACTTGGACTTTTTTCAAACTGTTCTTAAAAACAAAAATTATTTTTGTGGCAGTCTTGACTTGAAAGAGAAGGTTTTTTTAAAACCAATCCTCACACGCGAAGATGATCAAAATATATACATATACCAGTTATAGTCCTAAAATTAAGACTTGCATGAAAGATACAAGATTGTAAATTCCCTAAATTTACCAAAAAATAAATTTTGATATTAAAATCGACTGCCTAAATCTACTTAGGTTTTGTAAAGATACTTCCCGATCCAAATTCTGCTGTTACCAAGTAAACAACACGGTCACTGACTACATACCCTCGTCACAACTTACCGGAAATGCTTTGCTTTCCACGTAAATTAACATGATTCCTCCAAAATTTCTTCACTATTTGCACAACAGAAATCGTTCTAAAGCATAAACGTGCAAGCACTTCGCATACTTCACTATCACCCGTGTTCAGGTTTGAAATAAAAACGCCATGGTTTTTTTTGACGTCATGATGAGGCAGCCACTCGTTCCAGATTCCAGGACTGGAACAGCACGTAACGCGCAGTGCAGTGGCGCGAAAACATATTCCTATTTCTAGCGAATTTAAAATTTTCCTTTTATCACCCACGCTTTCACAGTTCATCAAGAAGCGTTAGTGAAACGTGAACTTGAGCTAAACCAACAATCAATGCTGCCCAGGCCCGACAGAAAAAATGTAAACACTTGTCAATACTTTTTTAATTTTTATGAAAATATATGTTAAAGTAATGATGCAGTATAAATAACAAATACACATTTCGGCGAGGAAGGGAACCACAACTAAGTTAGAAATAAATATAGGTTCTATATTTATTTCTAAATATACAGAAAAAATGCAAGGCTGGCACTACGACAACGACAACTTTATTCGCAAATCATTTCGACTAGTAGAACTAGTCTTCATAGATTCTATATTTATTTCTGGCTTAGTATAAATAATAGTAACAATAATAATAATAATGATGATGATGATGATGATGATGATGATGAAAATCAGTGTTTTTTATTTAAAGATATGCATTGATCCAGCGAGGTTATGGATCTACTTGAGAGGTCACTAAGCCCTCAATTAGATGATGGCTCAATACAGCTTGCTTGTCGAAACGGACGAAACGTTTGGTCAACACTAGTCTGCAGACTTTATACTTTTTAGTTATTTTTGTCAGTATTATTTTTACTGGCCTCAAGTACAAAAAATATTAAATCGCCTTATAAATACGAGTTATAAACGGCAAAAATGTCACCACACTTCAATTTACACCTTTCATATCTTCATGATAGCGAAGATACTGATATGTAAGTTTTTCAACTTGGATAAAAAGAATTATTCTTGTTGTCACAAGCTTCTTTTTCTCAGAAGAAAAAACTTTTGAGTCCCAAACGGGAATCGAACTCATGACCATCTGATTACCTGTAATCAGAGGGTCATGGGTTCGATTCCCCTTAGGGACTGAGAAGTTTTTTCTTCTGAGAAAAAGAAGCTTGTGACAACAGCGAAGACACTTTTAACAACTGTATTTAAAGAACAATATCTCATCTAATCGATCGACCTTAATTGTTTTTGTGACAGATTTTGTACTACGGTTATATATAAGTAATGACGTTATGATACGATCTTCGCGGTAATAGACGCAATTTATTGTAACTGCGAAAGAGAAGCTTGAAAAAATTCAGGCTACAACGGGATTCGAACCCGTGACCACTGCGATACCGGTGTAATAGCGGATTTGGACCCCCCGTGGATTTGGACCCACCGGCCCACATCCGCTAGCGGATTTGGACCGGGGGATCCAAGTTCAGGGGGGGGAAGGGTCCAAATCCGCTGTGACACCGGTGCAGAAGTCACGGTAAAGCAGAAGTCAACTTTAAGTGGTCACGGTATCGCAGAGGTCATCTTTAAGTGGTATATAGCTATGGACCCACTAAAATTGACCGGCTCCCGACAGATGTGGCTTCATAGCTCAGCTGGTAGAGCACTGCACCAGTATCGCAGAGGTCACGGGTTCGAATCCCGTTGAATCCTAAATTTTTCGGGCGTTTATAACCGCGACGATCGTGTCATAACGTCGTTAACTGTTTTGTAGGAGTGGTTGGTACAAGGCGGCGGTGTGGCTCAGTGGTCAGGGCGTGGGATTTGAATGTGGTTGACCCAGGTTCAAATCCCGTTCGGAACACTGGTTGGATTTGTCTTCGGTGACCCCAGAGTCAAATCCACCACGCTTTGTAAATAGCCAACTGGTCTGCCTCCTGCCAGTCATGTAGTGTGTAGATAGTGGCATACCTGAAAACTAGCTTGTAGCTAAGTGTATCGACCACTTTAAATAAAAGTTCTTTCTTCTTATTATTGTTATTATTATTATTATTATTAGTAGTAGTAGTAGTAGTAGTAACTAGTAGCAGTAGCAGTAGCAGTAGTATAGTAGTATATAGTAGTAGTATATAGTAGTAGTATATAGTAGTAGTACTAGTAGTAGTAGTAGTAGTAGTAGTAGTTTGACAGCATTTCCATCTGAAACTTTTTGGTGTTTGTTCTTGCTCCATGGAAACATTTCTTCGCTCTGAACTTAGGTAAAAAATTTAAATTGGGATATCAGCGCAAATTGTTATTAGATTTTAAAATTATAATTATCTTGGACTGTTGGGCAACGAGTGTTTTTGAATATGACGAAGACCTACGTGATTTTATATTATCACTAGCTGTAATTTACTTTGTATTTGTATATTTTAAAAGGTATCTCTTATTTTTGTCTGCGTTTGGTATTATTTGTAGTTGATGTAATGATATTTTTGTTGAACATGTTTTAAAATCCCACTATTTTAAATAATTGAAAATTATATTTTTGTGGCAGGAAATACGCAAAAATATACAAATATTTGGGTGGATTTTACTATATAAGGTCAAACGTGACTGAATGATGGCGCTGATGCATTCCTCGGATTCCAGACGAAACAGGCTTGGCACACGAGCTAAGTGTAGATGGAATTTCTTTGCACGCTAATCACTCCAGTAAAATGGCGAGTATTTCTGTTAAGATAGACCCTCGTACGGGCAAGAAAATCCCACCGCCTGTTGCACCAAAACCTGTTCGCATGACAGCTACGAAACTAACTCGAGCTTCTCTTACACCTAAACCCACTTCAACTGGCACAGATGCCGAGGCAGAACTTGACGCTTTGACAGACCTCTTGGTTAAAAATTTGGAGAATACGGGCGACCCGGACTTTTTTGGTGAGCGACTTTGAGAACGTTTGTTAAATTCAACAGTGGTTCATCCATACCAAATGCTACTTTATTGCTCCATGCAATTTTGTAGAATACGGACGTGTTAGTTATGTTTGCTCGATTTTGCAATGTTCCTTTGGTCGCGTTGATAGTTTTAGTAATTGCTCGCTTTGTAATTTTGTCATGATTCCAGCTTCGGTTTTGTAAAAAAAATTTCTAGAGAAAATAGTCGTTGACATGTGACCAGTACCGTTTGAATGAGGTACGAGTTGCTTCTGAATCAGGACTGAATCATTTAGTTAAAGCGTTTTTCATGTTTTTATGAAATACAGTATGAAACAAGTTTGCCGAGAAGTAATTTTAGATCAAATTACATGTGTACAACCTGTCAGTCAGTCATCACGAATTATAAATGATTTAGTAGTTTTTCAAACTGCTAAGTATTTATCATGACGAAAAAATTACTGGATTGGATGTTCTCAAGCGTCTTATTGATTTAATCGCACTGTTTTTTTTGTGTTTTGTCTAGCTGCACCTAGTTTGTTGAACATTTGTGTTTTGTAATTTAGTATGTTGTTTTCTGTAATAGCATGTATATCACCAGTTGCATCAAATCGTTACAAATTTGATATCGAGCTTTCATCAAAATTAGATTTTAAAACAGTATGATTTTGATGTGAATCAGTAACAAATGAAGTCCATTGCATCTGGGTTCATCATATAATGCCAGGCAAAACAAAGAAAATCATGTCATATTTAATTTTAGAGGTTTCACTTTCAAATTAGGTTTTATTACCATATGACATATCATAGTTGTTTTTACTATTGTTTCATAAATTGCTGATAAAATGTACTATTTTCAATGAATATAGCCATCCTTATACCCACAGGCAATTAAATGAAGCGTGTAGTTTTTTAACTGTTCTAAATATGAGATGCCCTTTAATCCTTGATACATTATACATTTTGATAACATTCCAGAAGTGGGTAGAAGCAAAGTGAGTTTTAAACAAAACAATTACAATTATACTTCTAAAGTGACTTAAAAACTCTTAATAAAATGAACCAAATCAAAATGACACTGTTATTCACCAGTCGAAATCCAAGAAAAAATGAAATTTTAATTTAAAAACTCCAAAGCAGAAGTGCATGTATATATATATATATAATGTTAAACTTCTGTCCATACCAGTAACTATAATTATTTCTTACTTTGTTATTTTGTAAACATATCAAGTTATCAGTGCTTTTAAAAAGGGCAGGTCTTGAGAACTTAAGAATACTCAAGTGCTTTGTTTATGTAAATGCAATAGAGCCCAAATATCTATATTTGAAGTTATTGCTATATTCTGAAAGAAGACTGTGACTAAACTAGCTGTTATCAGAGTTTGACAGCAGTATAATACTAAGAGAGTGTAGAGGACCTGTTTTGCACAAGAAACCTTTAAAAATTTGCACTAAAAAGTCTGTTAAAAGTTTGTGTGCTTCAATGTCTTAATGGTTCATGAACATTAATGATAATTATTGACCTTTATTTAACACTTATATGGAATGTGACTAAGAAGATTTTACAAGTACTGCCCATGCATTCTCATGGTGTATCTACTTATATTACTCAAAATTTATTTGTGTGGGAATACCAAACCTATCTATTACCTGTGCTGATTAGGTCTCATAAGGCCAAACTAACTGTCCACAGCTGCAAATAACATGCATACAGTATTTTATTGCTATCTTTATTGTTAGATTTCTTTTTTGGCAACAGTAATGACTCCACTGGCAGCAAGCTAGTTTATGACTGCAAGCAGAACTTGTGATATTTTAATATATGTCAATGTGTAGTTTTGGTGTTTCTTTGCGTGTGTGTGTTGTAAATTCATGTACAGTTCATCTGCCAAACAAACAAAAATTCAAAACTGGCTACTTAGCATTTTTAGCCCTTATGTCTATTTTAACTATCCAGTTCCCCTTATATCTAGCAAATATACTGATATCGAATAGAAATTGTATTTGAATACCTATGTTTCAATAATCTAAAAAGTTTTTCTGTTGAAAATATTTTGTCAGGCATATGCCACAAGTGTGGCCAGAAAGTTTCTGGGGAAGGAAATGGCTGCACAGCAATGGATCAGCTGTTTCACATCAAATGCTTTGTTTGCACACAATGTGGTAAGTTTCAAGCTTTGGCTAGTAGTTTTACAATCTGTTTAAGGGTAGATATGGCTCCTTTCCAAAGATACTTTTTACATAATACAGAGATACAAATATTCACTTGTCAGGTGGCAATGTATTAATTTTTAATTTCAACTTTCAACTTTTTTAGTGTCATAAATAGCTTCAGCTAATCCCAGCATGTGAGGGTAAGGGCCACACCTCAAGAAATTATTAAAACTCTGATAGTATTTTTATTGGTTGTCATATTTAAAATATATGTTAACTATCAGATTGAATAGGATGTAATTATTTTTTTGCTCTTAATCAGCTAATCACACAACATAAATATTTTACTGTGATCAGATAATATTTTGTGGGTTATGCTGTTGTCTGAAAAAGTTTGAAATAATAATTATATTATCACATGTGTATATATAAAGATTCCTCCTTTTCTCTTGATTAAACAATTACAAGTAAAGAGACAGGAATTCTTAAAAAGATTAAAAGCAGGGACCCATTTTCACAGTGGACAACTTGCTCAAGATCACTAGCAATAAAATGAGTTTGATCACCAAAACAAACCCAATACTTGCCTGCCTTGACCAGTAAAATATTCCAATAAGTGTTATCATTTACTGTATAATTAATTATGTCAGTTAGATAAATCATACTTTTGCCCAAAAGAATTCCAGTCAAAGATTTCAATTCATAGTCAGTAAATATTTCATAGTCAGTAATAAAGTGCAGAGTATGTCTGAAGTGAACTAGAATGGTTTTACTTTGGGTATTTCATAGTAATAAAATGCAGAAAATGACTAAAGTGAAGTAAAATGGTTTTAATTATTGGGGACTTCACATTTTTGATGGGACAACTAAATTTTGAGATGGGCAAGTATAGAATTAGACTTTTTACTTTCCCAGTAGGATAATTTGAAAAAAGACAAATTTGGGTCCCTGTAAAAGTAATGTACAAAATGTCTTGTGTTTAGAACTGATAACTTTATTTTATAACCATTGCAGGTGTTCAATTGACAGGAAAAGTATTTTACAAAGTTGAGGATAAGGCTCTTTGTGAAGCAGATTATTTGGTACAGACTGTAATTCTACAATTTTTTTGCATGACCTGATCTTGAGTTGGCTAGCATTTTATATTAGATTTTAACCCTTTTTCTTGTAAATCATCAATTGATATAAATGTCAAAAATGCCATTATCTTGAAAATTCTTATCTATGGGTAAACATTTACTGAACCTACTTTTTGAGGCAATAAATTAAAATGAACTGTTCTTTTATAGGTTTTGGAAAATGTTGAGACTTTCTTCATTTATTTGAAACTGGTTTTAGCTAATAGTAGATGGTTAATTGGCAATAAACGAAAGTTTTATTCTTTTCAGATGGCATATATTTGATAGATAGATATAATGTACATAGTCAGTTTGATATATATATTACCTATGCATAATATAATGATTATTGACTGCGTCGGTGTTTTATAGAATGTGTTAGTACATGTAGGAAAAAAGAGTTCATTGACATTTTGGACTTTCATCCTTTGTTAGAGTAAAGTATGCATAATATAAAATAGTATGTTTGTAACATTCTAAACTTTATTGATTTCTTAAGCTACTGAATAAAACATGCACTTTTGGTTTAGAGAAAATGCTTCAAACTTACCATTATTTAAGTTTAAAACTCATCTTACCAGACAGTCATAATTAGTTTTACCTTCATAATTACAGTGTATTATTTTTTTACCTTTTAGTTTTGATACCAATGATGTATTTCTATATAAATTATATGTTGATTAACATTAGCAGCTGGGTTAGCTATTTATCTTTTAGAGTTTAATAGTAGCTTTTAAAAATCGAAGCGTTACAGCCAGGCATAAAACTATGAAATCATAAAATCGTTCTCAGGCTAAGAATTCTTAAAACACAAGCTTTCGGCTGTCAGACTACAACCTTTGATGAGTAAAAAATATGCCTACAAGGACTACGTGTATAATTATGTAGAAATTTAGCCTTTTATTTGCACTTCTGTTTTAATATTTTAAACTAAAATAAATGTATTCTCATTTAATATTTTAAATTCTTTCTTAGTTATTAATTCTTATTTCACACCTTTATACTTTTATACACACAGTCCTTGTAGGCATATTTTTTACTTGTCAAAGGTTGTAGTCTGACAGCAGAAAGCTTGTGTTTTAAAAATTCTCAGCCAGAGAACGATTTTATGATTTTATAGTTTAATAGTAGAATTTCTTGATGATTTTGTCCTCTTCTTCTCTTCTTCAAAGTTTTGCCGTTTAGTTCCCCTTTCGTGTTTCATTTTTCATGCTTTATTGATGCATACTCCTACAACAACCATTTCAAATCCCAAACTTTACTCGCTTGACCA
>JAOEJH020059380.1:0-10349 GCA_025448215.2 Palythoa grandis
CTAAAAATAACAAAATAAAATAAATAAATAAAAAATAAATAAATATTAACTGTCATTTTCTTCCCTAGGGGAACTCATCAGAATTGAATACCTCTATAATCAGACAGGAAAAGTCCTGCAGCCAGTTCCAGAGACTGAAGAAAAGGAGTTAGATGAAAGCTTTGAGGTTTGAAAATTTTTTAAAATTAATTCATTTAGCTAAATAGGTTAAATATTTAAAAACACAAATATTAAAATATTAACTCTTTTTTTCTAACAGGATCAGCTCGAATTAGATGACGACCCAACTGTGGCAATCCCCCTACCCAAACCCCCAACAGCAGCACCAGCCCCAGTTGAACCACAATCCAGCTCAGTCGGTACCGATGACCCAGGCCCGTCCTCGTCTGCTTCCGGCCCCGATGATTCTGTTGGAGCTGATGTCGATGGGTATGGCGCCGTAGTAGAGCTGGCCGACTGGTTGTTCACCTTTAAAGATCTAAAGGGTGCAATCAGTCAGCAGCAAGCCAAAACCACCATCAAGCTGTGGTCTGCTCTAAGTGCCTACGACCAGAAACCCATCACATTTTCCCTGCGCCACAAACCCAAGCTTACCCAGGGTCAGTTTAAGCAGACAAAGAACCCATCGACCATGACTCCTGGTGTGGAAAGCACCAAGAGGGCTTTTCTGAGACAGAACAGCAGTCCCGCCTCGTGGCCTGATGCCAATCGTTGTATGGAAGCATTGTTCGTCAAGCTCTGTGCCTTTTATCCTTCCCCAGTTAAGAAAGACAACAGAGCAACCCAAAGATGGTCCCTCATCCTTGCTGCCTACAAAAGGATAAGAGACACAGTGCTTAGCAATGCACAGGTCATGGGCGGGACCAAACTACAGCTGGCTGAGGTAAACAACAAGACCTTGATCGCTTGGTACAACAGACGCTCCAAGAGACAGGAACGCAAAGTCTTAAAACAGGGCATAGCTCCACCTGCAAAAGTACCAAGCAACCCACAGCCCCTACTTCAGCCCAAGACCTCCCAAAACAACTCGACAGTGGGAGTACTGAGCAGCATCAGTACCATCTGCCAAAGAACACCACTGGGTCTGCCACAGTTCGCCAAAAGCTGATCCCGAAGCCTACTTTGCCTCCTCCTATGCCTCCTATGCCACCCATGCCCATGTTCCGCCCCCCGTACATGTTAATGGTATCACCTGGGGCCGCACCAACAGCGATGACCACAGCACCAATCATGACCAGAGTGCCACCGGAGTATGAAGTTCCTAGAAGCACCAAGAGTTACCGGAGGAAAAAGGACTAAGAGGAAGGACCCGTTTCCACCAAATGATACAAACCACGAACTGTCCCCTCCAGGTGCTCGAAGTGCAGACAGGAACTGCAATCCGGGGCCCACTGCCAGTACTATGGCCACAGGTACTGCCCAACCACTGCTGGAAAAAGCTACAACGAGTGGAAACAGCAGTTCCAGACTAAGACCAAAAAGACCGATTGACTCTGTAAATAAAAAAAAGGTATTGTATATAATGTAAATATCGTAAATAATTTCAGAAGTTTTAAAACAATTTGAAATAATTTTATTACCGTTGTTTTTGCAAAATAAAGTCTACATTTTTAATAAAGTTGAGTTCCAAAAAACAATAAAACAGGGGCTGGGGCCATCGTCTGCGATGTGTGAGTTCGATTCTCGCATCTTGTCTTGTTTTTTGGTGGAAAAAAAAAACATTTTTTTAACATAAACAAACACCCATCCAAGGAATCCCCCTTCCTCGCTGGTGCACATTAATGCACAGGCATGCCAATAAAGAACTATAGGCAAAACTTTTTGTGCAGGGGCCATGCTAATCTTCTCTGTATTATTCCATTAATGAACATTGTATGCATGGCAAATAAAAATTTCAATAAACCTCAATTTAAAACAATGATACTACTTTAATTTCAGAACCCTTGTTCAATTTTCAATTTGGCATCATCATCTGAGGTAGTAAAGGTCAGTTATATGGTATGATTTCAGGGGTGGATAAACCCATCCAAGCCAGGTATTCTAGGAAAATAAAACAATTCAAGCTGTAATTGAGTCTTGTGCTTGTCACTGGATCTTCATAAAAAATTGTTTAAGCAACCAGAAAAAGCCACATGTATAATTACAGCAATACTGGCAATATGAATGCTCCACGTAAGTTGTCTCTGAAACTCAGAGAGCGACAAAGATCGTTAAAGAGGCAAAGCGCTGCCCAGGGTTTTAGTGTGACTGAACATCTTGAAGTCCACACGACCATCACCAAACCAATAGGTTGTAAAAACCAACAGCTTAGATGATCATTTGAAGGATGTACTTAAGTACATCGGCTAATAGATAGTGAAAACACTTTCTATGCTCTTGGTGATCATATTCAAAAGTTAGAAACATCAGTGCAAGACAGTACTTGCCCAAATGGTCTAAGAATCAAGCCAATTGAGGCAAGTGGTAAAAGATCTCAGTTTCTTCAACAGGAGTTTGATGATATTTTAAACGATGCCCGAAAGCATATCAAAGTAACAATCAAGGACCTGAGAGAACAGCAAATGGAAGTAGGCAAGCTCTATGGCGAACGTAGAGATAAAATTGAACACTCGCTCGCCGAATGGAGAAAAAAGTTTTGATGCCCCAATGAAACATTCCTACCTGAAGCTGACAAACACCTGGGAAAAACTAGAAAACTCGTAGACGAGTTTTACTTCCAGGGTGCCTCACTTCGAGCTTTTAAAGAGTTACAGGAGTCTCTTAAATGCAAAGAGAAGGCTAAACGTGCTGCAACGCAAATGGAGCAGGATTTTGTAGTCTCAGAGCAGACAATAGCTGAAATAGTTCGGTGTGAGCTTTCTTCAGCAAAGCCACAGCACAGGCAGACAAAGCCGAGAAAACAAAAATCAGCAGTTTTACCCACGCCAGGTAGACAAGGACACCCAAAGTCAAAAGAAAAGAGAAATTCTGCAAAGCGTTCAAAAGTCAAAAACAAGATCGCAGTCGAGAGGTTGCTCCTTAACCAAGAAGGGCACTCGAAACTCAGTTTCTTTCAAAGCAACCAACCAACAGATGCCAAAAAACAGAAAGCACCGAGGTTCCGGCCACACAAGATAGACCAAAGAAATACCCGTGATAAATGGATGGACAAACTGGCTCTATGACCCTTACTGGATTTCGAACCTCGAACTTGGAATTTCATAACTTTTCTTGTACTGAACTTACTGTCCACAATCGAGACCTTTGGGACTTGGTTTGTTATGTGAATGCTTAGTCATTTTTTCAACAGAGAATCAATTTAGATCCAGCATTTTTTCAATCAAGTAAAGATAAAATTGACTTCAGTTGAAAAATGACTTTGTACTTGGAACAAAAAACAGTGATCTGTGCACCTTTTGTAATGAAGAGCAAGAAACAATGTTACATCTATTTTGGGAATGTAAAATGACCCAAACTTTTTGGATATTGCTTCAATACCATTTACAATCCATAAACTTGCTGAAGAGGACACAGACTATACACAAGCTGGATGCCTTAGGTCTTAGTTCGGACTCAAAGTCAGATACTTACAGCTTCTTCAATCTGGTAGCAAGATATCACATATATAAATGCAAGTTAAAGGATAATAATCGCAACACTGGAGAACTAAATTGGTACAGTACAATTGAGAAAGCAATACTATCAATCACAGAAATGGAAAACAAATGGAAACCATTGAAACCCTTAATATCACCACTTGGGTAAACACCTAATGGCCAGACGGAACACATTTTTGACCATAAATAATGACAGTGAAATAAAAACCCAAAAACTTCTCAAAGATATTGTCTCAGCTGTGTACTTTGCTACTTATTGGATCGAAATCCACTAAATTAGTTTAGTATATACACGAGAAGTAGGAATTTAGTAGTTTGGACAAAGTATATATTTTTCTATCACTGCTACTTTGGAACAAGTTTAATATTAACATTTACATTTGGTGTATCATTCTTGTTTTAGCACATTTTGACTCTGAGAATTGCAACAAAATCCTTTTTAAGGCATTTTTCCATAAGTGTAATATTTAGAGGAGGAATTTTTTGAAGGGTTGTATCATTCGTATATATGCTACTCACAGATTAGCTAATATTCGCATTTGGGAAACTATCTGATTACGTCAGTTCTCGGGGGTACTAAATGTATTAGCTGTTTCATCAATTGATTAAACTGATAAGTTTGTCAAAAAAAAGAGATCGAATTAAAACCAATGTGAGAATGACATCGCTAAGAAACTAAAAACAATAAACCTTGGCGAAGTTTACTGGTTCTTCTACAAACCTTTTTTACACGAATTTGCCATGAACTGAGCATAACTATGTTTCTAAAGACCTTTTTACAACATTTTCATTAACTTCTTATAGTTCACTCTAAAAGATATTCTATCTGTTTCGAAATATGCGCTATGCAAAGGTAGACACTTCGAAAGACAGTTTCGGAAGACTCTGTATATTGACTTCACAATCGTAACAATAACATGAACTCATTTGAATATTATCACTGCTGGGGGTAGAAAGTCAACCTGTGATGCCTTAATTGACCTGAACATTATTCTGGGCTGCAAATAACAGTCGATCATCAGATGCTGGCTGACCAAAATTTGCTCATCATTGATGAAATAAATCAACTCATGAATGCATAGGCTTATTATACAAGTCATGTTATTGGTCATGCACTTGTATTTAGTAAGGTTCTATTTTGGAAGTACTAACTAACTTCTGTTTTTAGGTTGCTTCATTATCACAGGGATTATTTTGGAAGTTTGTAACACACATTGATTGTCTCTTTCATTTGAATTTCAGAAACATAATAACAAGTAAACATTAATTCATGAACATTGTATGCATTGCAAATAAAAATTTCAATAAACCTAAAATTAAAACAGTGATATTACTTTAATTTCAGAACCCTTGTTCAATTTTCAATTTGGCATCATCTGAGGTAGTATATGTCAACTCTGGACCATACTGTTATGGATTTATTATTTGCAACAAGGATGGCTTTAAGTGCCTTACATGTACATATGGAACACATGACTGTTCACATATTCAGCATCTGAAGAAAAAGTTAGCTGAAGGTGATGCTGAATTGCCAGCCACAGTTCATTTGTTGCTAGAAAAACAAGAAACACTCCAGAGTAATCAAAGAGCTGTGTGGAAACCAGTTTGTCATTCTAAAAGCCCAGTGGAGTTTGAAGTCCCAAGAGCTCAAAGCAGGGTGCTACAAAAAGATGTATACACTCGCCTTCACAGTGCAAATGGCTACCTGCACGATATTCCTTCCCTGCCAGCTCAGTGCCCGAATTGTCAGACAGAGTGACCCTGTTGTGGAAAAGTGGATTCAGCAAACTAATGTCCCTGTATTAACTATGAACTATGTTTTTATGTCTCAGGGTGAGTTTCAATAATGCTGTACACTAAATCTGTTAACACAGATCTATTACATTTTTTAGCTGTTAGATTTTTATATTTACTTATTTATTTATTAATTGTTTCAATTGTTTTAATATAAGGATGCAAACATAGCAGTCAACACTAAAGCCTTCCAGATTGAAATGCTGTGTTCTGTTAATTTCTTTTACCTGTAGTTTTTTTACAGGAGATGTACAAATACAGAATGCAACTTAATTGTCAATTATGATGGGCATGACAGTTGCTTACTTTATATTGGTAATCGACTGATTGATCATACAGTGCTTAGAGATTACATGCATCATTTCCTCTCATAAAGGTGAGTACAGCTTTTATATTAGTGTAGGGTAAAAGTAAAAACTATACTGACTAAGCTGATGATAACCATGACTTAACATTTGTTTTAAGTCATGACTGCATGGTTGGCACAGTGGTAAGGTCTATGCCTTCCATGTTCAAACCTAGGGTATGCCAAATGTTGAGTATTTCCTTGACCTGATTTCTGCCAACATTGACTCTGCTGGGGGCTAACCTGTGACAGATAGTGTTCTATCCAGGAGGAGTCAATGACTTTGATCTGCTCAACACTGCAGAAGTTGTTGATAAGCATCATCTCCAATTGGTTCGTTTAGGCTCGTTAAAGAATAACTTAGCTTCATTGTTTCAACTATACTTGGAGGTGATAATGTTATCAGTTCTTTACTGCATGTAACCAGTGTACATATTAAATATCTAGATCATTTTCCTGTTAATAATTGACACTTTAAGACCCAAAAATTGACACCAAAATTGACCTTAATTTATACACCAGCAAAAATTTTTGAGTTTTGAATTCTGTTTAGCTTTTGTTGAAATAACACAAAATTTAAAAGAACACAAAATTTTAAAACAACACTGTCTTAAATGGTTTAACAGGAAGGAATCATGCTCCAAAACGCCTGTACATAAATGCTGTTTCACAACGTTTCTCCATTCAGTTACAGTTTCTGTAACAATATTGTTTCAATTTTTAGTAATTGTGTTCGTCAATTACAGAAAAGAATCTTTTTTGTTTGGTTTTTAAAAATTTGATGGTGACAACAGGTGATACAACACATTGTGTGTAGGTGGTGCAAGCCCATCTGTGCTAGTTTTTTACGATCCAATGTCCAGTTGAGGTGTAAAAAGTAAACTTAGATTATCTTGAGATTTGCATTATTTGGTATATTTTTATTTTATTGGTTTCCTAACTTGGTCATGACTATCTGTCTATTCAGTTGGACGAAAGAAGCAAACAGATAGACGTAAAATCCAAGGTTGAGAAAGAGGCAACTGAATTCAAATTTAAGGGTAGCCATAAGCAATTTGATTTCAATGTGAACTTACACGCTGGGCACGAGTGCGCCTGAATTTGCTCAGCTCGATCGTGTCAATCCGTTGTATTGGACAGTTGATATTCTTGGAGGACTGGGAAATAATTTACAATCAGAAAACGGCTCATCTTTCAGGGCTTCATTTGTTCAGCGGTTACCCAATACAAATGGAAGGTAGGAAAATTTGCAGTTCTCTTTTACCTTTATTTTAGTACTAAACTTGTTGAGGGTTTCAATCAAAAACCTGAAGTAACAAGCGTTGAAACTTAGTCAAAATTTGTATTTTAGCGATTTTCTACAAAAGTAAGGATTTTGAAGCTTGCTTTATCTTTTTGTTTGGAAAACATTTGTTTTAAAGAATAAAGATTTGAAGAGACGATGCTATGAAACTTTGTTTCATTATTTTTTCTTGATTTATTTATAGTAGTGCCTAAGATGGCTTCTATATCCACAATAGTATAGCACTATGGAAGACAGGATAGAGATGCTAGGCAAGATAGGGGATGAGTGCATGGAGGTTGTGAGGAAGAAAGGAGTGTTGTCGGAGAGGTCAGTTGGGCAAGGCAGAATAAAACAGAATTCAGTGATTCGGCAAAAAGTGGCTTGAAAGGAAGTGTATCAATGGTAAATCGAAGGCGGGCAAAGACATTTCTGGCAGCAGTTGACATTCATGGTCCAACTAAAGAAGATTCCTCTCCAGCAGAAATTGGATTGATTGATACGTCACTGCAAAAATGCCACAAGGATATTTTAGTTAAAGCACTGTCGAGGAATAAGAAAGTGAAAAAGTATTACTCCTAAGATTTATAAGGGTGACTTAGCTAGTTATGAAAACTCTGAGGAGAATATGATTAGGAGTGTAGGGGTTTACTGTAATAGTGGGGTGATGGGCAAGAAGAAGTATAGGAAGATGTACAGATAAACCTATTAACAGTAGCAGTAGTAACAGGAACACAGTGCGTATAGCTATTTCTAATATACCAGTCCCTAGGCTTGTGCCGTACAATAAGCTAATGCCCTTTATCAAGTCCATAACTGTAGGTACAATTTACAGTGTTTGTGAGACTCTCTGTTATGACATGCCTGAAGAGGAGAAGGTGAAAGGTATTTATCGATGCCTTAAACAAACTCTACTAACACAAGCACAATTCTATCTTTCAGGGTACAGTGGTCATGAGCTTATTTGGTTTGATGAACCTTATACTTTTCATTTTAGTTTAGGTGGAGATGGTGCACCCTTTGGCAAGGATGATTGTTCCTGTACTTCGCTCATTGTACTTTTGATTATTGGAAAAGGCATTCTGAGTAGCAATGAGAATTTCTTAATTTTTTTGAGGAAACTGCAGTGAAAACAGTCTTCCAGTTCAACGTTACGTTAAAATTCTTATGAATGACATCAGTATTATCGAAAAGAGTGTTTTTTCTTTAAATCACAATGGCAGTCCAGTGAATGTCAAGTTCAGAGTTGGTGAACTACCAAATGACATGAAAATGGTTACTTTTTTGTCTGGCGAGCTTCCAAATAGTTCAAAATTTTTTCTTCTTTTGCAGATGTCTCTCCCAAAGCTAAATGGGACACTTGGTAAAGACCAGAAAAACACATGGAAGCCGTGGAAGTACTCTAGCAGACTAGAGGTGGCCAAAAAAAGTTGAAGCCCTTAAGAAAAAAGTGGCAAAGTACAAGCTAGCCCCAACAACTCAACGTTTCAAAATCACTGCTTTTATTACAAAAGAAAATAGCAGGCAAGAATTTACACCTCTGATTAGTGAGCTGGTGGACAGGGTACATGTGGAACCTCTTCAACTTAAGAATAATGCATGTGCTCTTGTTCACCACTATCTTGTTAGTGAAGTTTCTAACATTCCTTCTTCAGTACCTTCTTTCTCAAAAGTTAATTCCAGCTCTCCACTAGCAAAATATGTTAGTGCCATGAGGCAGAATGGCTTATCTCGCTTAGCAAAGCAATTAGTGCGCTGGTTCAATAACAGCAGAAACAGTGACAAAACATTTGAATATCGTTTCACAGGAAAGGATTCACGAGGTCTGTTACACAACTTTATGTATTTCATTGATACCATTGAGCCATCTGTTAAGCAGGGTTCATATAAGGAAATCAGTTTGTATGTTATTGCTTGTTATTGTCAGATCTTAAGAAACTGTGTATCTCTTTTTAACCGTCTTGATATTTCAGATGAGCAAGTAACAGAACTTCACAAGTTTTGCAAGCAGCACTATTATCTTAATGTCATGTATTTTGGTCACCACCCAACTGCCTGGACTCTTGCTAACATAGTTCCAGCTCATGTGAGAGAGATGAAGGAGAAATATGGTAAGTGTTTGGGTTAAATTCTATGGAAGGGAGGGAGGCGAAGCTCATTTTTATTTCCAGGTACAGTTTCAATACTAACTATCATTTGCGTTGGACTAAGATTTTCCGCCATGAATATATATCACTTATATGGCTGCGAGATAGAAAGTACAATATCTTGAAACCTGCTAACTCCAGTTCACTTAGCTATGTCCCAAAGCGAGCCACTTCAGACAATGAATACTGTTATTGCGGATTCCCCAAATCATCTACTTTCTTAAAATGCAAGTTCTGTTCAAACCCTTTGAGGAATACAATCATGGAAAGTCTGAAGACACGTAAAAGACATACATGTCAGAAATAAGTACAATGATAGTTTACAGACAATTTAGAGAATAAAAACTTGAAAATTCTATGAGTATTTTGTCTTGTAATTGTCATTTTGGCTCTCATTTTTCAGCATAATTTAAAATTGAAAACAGTAGATACTGTTTGTGTTATCATCACATTTATAAATCTGATGTTCTTTGATATGTTTCTATGTAATATTTCCAATTCGTTGCCTTTGTAAATATCGTTAAAAATCAATTTATTAACCTGAGTACTGTACATAATGTGTTTGCAGAAATGTTTTTGAGAAAAACTGAATGATTAAAACAATAAGCTAAATAAAAACAAATAAGTAAATTTCTCACTTTTCAGCAATTTTTGGTCATTCCAGGTGTTTTCCTGAGCAAAAGCATGGGTACTGCTAATGTTGTTATCCAATCAATGTGTTATAACATTGATAAATCTGTTGCTCTATATGTTTTGTATGTAATATTTTTAATTCATTGCCTTTGTAAATATCATAAATTGATTTATTTCCCTGAGTTCTGATTAGGCGCAAGAATAGGCTTCACGCAAAATTCAAAAGAACGAACAACAAACGGACCTATGGAAGCGCATTATAAGGAAATTATCAGAGTCTCTCCGTAGTGCAAGAGACGACTATGTCAATAGAATTGTTGGTGATCTCGGTTTCGATCCAAAACCTTTCTGGCGTTACATCGGCACGCAAAGGAAAGACTCTCAAGTTATACCACAACTAAAGACCCGAGGAGACCTCCTAGCCGAAAGCGACCAGGACAAGGCGGAAGCACTTTGTGCTCAATTTCAGGAAAACTTCTCAACTGAAGACCAGGGTGCTATTCCATTTCTACAGCAATCTGTTCCTGTAATGCCACCCATCACAGTTACAA
>JAOEJH020059490.1:0-10349 GCA_025448215.2 Palythoa grandis
AAATGACAGACTTTAAGCATGCAGATGGGCATGGTTTATAGAAAAACTTTGTTGAAGAATTTTAAGTGAAACAAGGAAGGGTTCTGCAAAAAAGTGATTTAAGAAGCAAGGAAACTTTATACTGATAACTTTTTGTAGCATACAGATTTTAGTGCTCTTCAGAGTCATGGTTGTAATTGATCATATCATCAACACAATGTTCCTTGCACTTGGCACTGGAGAGGACAGCATTAAAGTGGTGGTTATAACCACCCCTGAGGAGAGGAATCCTTGGGGTGCCCTTGTGTACTGCCAGTGACCAAAAAGCATAATGAAGGTTGTAGGATGTCTATCCAATGGGCGCAGGGGGGACGCTGTGGTAGCCATTCCATGCATCCGTGACTGTTTTCCACATATCCTTCAGGATGCAGCGGGCAAGTTGGAAGGGGGACTCCATCGCAAACGTCTCCTGTTAACAGAACTTGCTGAGGGGAGAGAGGTCGACAGTGTGTCAGGGGAACCATCATGTTTCGGTGTTATTACCATGCGGTGGCACCACATGACCGGCTCACCTTTGAGGACAAGTTCAATAATGCCATGGGCCTCATTGCAGAGGAGGTCCTCGTTGACCTTCTTCTGCCAGTGCAGGGGCATGCTGGCTGGGGTATGACAGGCTTTGAGTGTGGTGTCCTGTTCGAAGTGATTCTCAACGGATGGCATTTCCATGCAAGGAAGTGCTCCATGGGGAAATGAGTTGAACATTGACGATGCGTACCTGTCACGTAACCACACCTTCATGCATCCATTGTTCCCTGGTGTGCAGGGGAACGGAAGCTCAGATGGGCATTGGGGTGCGCCGTCACACTGTGGGCACAAGATGGTGCTGTTGCTGCTGGGGGTGCTGCAGCCACCATTGAGTGAACGAGTTGTGTTGATTCGGGGTGCTAGGTCTGCAGGGGCCTGTGACTTGTGGGTGAATGCGCTGTTCGCATCTGGCAATGTGGAGGGATCGATGCCAAGGTTGATCATTGACTCGTACAACAAGTACATGGCTTCAACCGAGCTGCTGACATAACCAAGAAGTGACAGGAGGTGATCTTGTGTCCTTTGGAGTTTGACAAAGAACGTGACCTCGATTGCAACTGGGGAGTGATTTGCAGCTGCCAGGCTTACAGTCATGGGGCTTAGGTCATAACTTGAGAATCCACTGGCTAGGAACTGTGACAGGGACCAGAGATCCAATTGGGCACCCGTGTCAGGCATGGCCGATACCTCTGTGTAGGGTGGTGATCCATTATACAGGCCACTCTGCTGCACTTGGTGTAGTTGGAGTAGCTCTGTTGGCAGGTAGTCACTGCAACGGAGCGCATCGCTTCTAAGAGCTGGGACAGTGTGCATGAGGCAGCATTGGGATTAGCTTTTAGGAGACTGTCACCAAGCTCTGGGCCTACACACTGGAATAATTGTGAAGGCACTGTGGCTTCACTGATACTTGATTCTGTGCAGAAGACATCCCATCGACATACAAAAACATTCCAACCCTCAGTAGTTACCCAATGTTTACCTTGGGCCTATCTAGTTTGGGGCCTTGGAAGGCAGAAGCCAGGGCTGGTGTTGCGGCGGTAGGGTTCTGGTGTGCCAAGCTGTGGTTAGTGAGTAACACAATGCCAAGGCTTCTGAGATGTCTGCTATTTCGAACTGGCAGTTGGGGACTGACGTGGCTTTTACCATGTTAAATCGTTTTCCTCATAAAGAACGACTAATTGATGCTCGTATTTGATTTATTGTGATAACGATGAGGAAAACAATTTCCTACAATGAAATACAAATCAATAACAATAAATCAGGAGCATAACTGACTACATGCATGAATGATAAATGACACTCACAATTTGAGTAACAAACTCTTAGCAGGACGACTGTTTTTGTGCAGTTCCAAAACAAAACATGGCTGACCTCACACATGGTCAGCTGTCTCGTCTATAAGTATATTTGATCCTAGGCTATATGCAGGGACTTCTCCATGGTGGCAAAAGGCAATTGAATGTTGAACAATGAAAAATCAACGCAGTTTGTTCAAAGAAATTTAAAACAGTCAGAGGAAATAGGAAAAATACTTGGTTCAAATGGAAGAAACTAACTTTCACATGTGATGCATGTTTGTTTTTCTTTATTTTTCTTTCAAAGACAAATCCATCTTTTGTGACAAAGTAAGCTATTGTCATTAATATCTTAAGTCTTCTAAAAAAATAAACCAGTTCATATAATGTTGATCATTTTTCTTAAAATTTCAGGCTTTGAACTTCACAGCTTTCTTGTTTAAAAATGTTTATAATGTAAAAAAAACACCATAAGATGTAACTACAAACATCACTCATGTTGTTTCAAGAATGTGTACTTAATAAAAGATTGCACGCCACTGCACGCCTGCTTCTTGCGAAGCATGCAATGTACCGCACACCTGCTTTCATTCTCAGTGACAAGCCTGAGCTAATTACATGGTCATACTGTACCTGGAGGCATTTGTTGTACTTGCGATTCAAACACTTGAATCCCCATTGGTGAAAATATTTTAGACTGCACTGTTGTTTCTACAAGGCCAGTATTCTTGTTACAGGTATGTATGGAGCGTGTAGTCCAATCTGTCCAATATAACCTGTTATTGAAGAGTGTCAGGCCAAATGGATGGGGTAGAATTCCCTGCAGTATTGTTTGACGGTCTGTTCCATCATAATGGATACGAGCAATATAATTCAATTTAGCATCTGTCCAGTATATTCTTTTGTCTTTATAGTCTATAGTTAGGCCATTAGGCCAGTTAATATCCTTGTTAACTAAGACAGTTCTATTTGTACTGTCCATATCTGCTCGCTCTATTTTGGGTACCTCACCCCAGTCTGTCCAGAACATTAACCTAAGGAAAAAGAGTACAGTCAACATATTAGAACCAAATAATTAATAGTAATAAAGAGTTCAAGTTTTAATATCATTGAAACTTGATGTATTTTGCTAGGAGTGAAGAAAATTGAATAATCTGTAATAAAGGTGCAAAAATACTTTTTATTATATAAATCCCAATGTCTTACAGAGTTTTCTGCCACTGGGAAACATCATATCCAAACACACGTAAAAATATGATAATTTTATTGTGTAAATATATCACTTTTCTGCCAATCAGTGATCTTCTTGCATTACAATGACAACAGCCGCAGTTGCATGCACTTGACAGTCATTTAGCTTCAGCTGTATGTCTGGTCAGGCTCTTGAAAATTTTGATATAAAACATATAGGCAAGTTTAAATAAAACTTTAAAATGTCATGGTTTGTATTGTGCAATGACAGGAATTTAGACGAACTTATTTAAGTTAAAGAAAATGTAAATGCCAAAAGAAGACAGAAATCAGTCTGGGGCTTGTAAGCCATTCATTTATGAACGAGAAGTGAAAGTCACTCGATTGAAGAAATATCTCCTAAAATGGTTGAAATCCTTGTAAGATAATGTTGTTTATATAATAAACAGAATAATACATAGTTGCTTGGAAATACGGAATTTATTTTCTCATGTTCAAATTTAACATCTCATTCACCTGCGCTCACTCGTGAGATGTAAATTTGAACACTCGAAAATAAATTCCATATTTCCACGCACCTGTGTATTATTCTCTATAATTTCAAATTTCTGTAGCAGCAAATTTCTTAATCATTTTTCATCAATTCTGAATAACTTAAGCTTGTAAGAACCGGCACGAGAAAGGCTACAAATAATGTAGCATTTTGTTTAATCTCCTATTGCACACTCTATATACATAAGCATGATCGAAGGCATGCATTTGTTTGCATCAGTTATTATAAAACTTCTGTAAGGAGAAACACTAATGCCGCATTCACACATAAAGTTTAACATGTTTAATTAAACTGACTTTTTCAAGTTCTTGTAACTAGCAAGCATAATAATCTTTAGGACTAAATCCAACTTGAATGGGACATGGCTATTTTAAAGAATTATTGGCTACAAATTTTGAGCCAAAAGTGTTGCTGTGTTGGAAAATATGTTTTAAACCTGTTTAACAACAACTTTAAGACATGTTTAAGCATTGGTGTGAATGGGGCATAAACTTAGCCATTTTAAACAATCCTGCCCCAATAACTTTAATTTGTCCACACTACTGATCGAACTGAAAATGACACAAAAAGAATTGCGACTGTGGGCAAAGCAGTTGGAGGGCATACAAACGCATGTAAAAAGATGTGAAAGAGGCGTTAAACCAAAACTATCATGGTGGCATGCTGTCAAAAACAATGTCAACTATCAAATTTTTTTGTGTCACATTTGATCAGTCAAGTGGATGCAAACCAAACAAGAGACAAGAGACATTTTAGGGGATATCAGAAAATAAAATGAATCAAAGTAACTTTTATATTTTTAAATTTTACATACATTTTACATACATATTTACATTTTCATATGTCATTATTGGTTGCTTTTTTCGCTGCTGCATTCACATCGCTACAATGAAGAGGACCGTTCAGGTTGAAAGGCCTAGTATGTAGCTTAAGATCGTGGCTGTATGGCATTTAACAAATTGTTCATATTAGTATATTCAATTTTTACATTGATGGACTCAAACAAAATTCTTTAACCAAAATAAGCCTCCCTAAAAATGTCAACATTAAGAAACACGTCAAATAAATCCTATTTTGTTTCAATTTGCAAATTTTGTTGATGGTAGTTTTTTAATTTGCAAATAATAAAACATTGTCCACTCTTTGCAAAGCACTATATTTCTGAATGACTATAAACATCCTGATAAAACTGAATCAATTACATACCTCAGAGTCGCACAGTAAAACACTTTAAAAAGTAACATAGCAATGAAAAATACTTGTAATATGACTATATTAGAAAGATGTTTATTGAATGGAAAACTCTTTCATACACAGAATGTACCGATCCAGCCTCCACGCATTTTCCACAAGCAAACATTTGGTACTATTTTCCTTTCTCTGATGGCGATACTCTCAGCTGAACTTTCAGTTTGAACCGATGAGTTAATTTGTTTCAACTTTATGCTGCAATAATAAATTACTTGAAAAGAAAATGTTGTCGAGTAGCCAGATCTGCGCTAGTGGTGCAGGTTCAGTTGACAAACACAGATGTCGACACAGTGTTCACAAACAAATGTTACTTGATATAAGCAAAGCAGTAATTTCCAAGTTCTGACGAAATTTAAAGTGACAAAATGTCTTCAAAATTGCTTGTTTACACTGCAATTGTTTTAACTTTTTCCGCCATCTTGAATTTCAAATTACATGTTCAAAACACCAGTACTGTGCGTGCATGCATGCTCAATGTAACACAAAAAATAAAAATAAAAAATGAAGCCCATTCCTTGACTCTTGCCTAGTGGCACGAGTAAAAAAAAATTAGAATGATGTAATTACACAATAAATATATTATCAAGACAAAGAAATGTTTGATCCATGGAAGCTTTCATTATTTTATTTATCCATCAGATCTTATTGGACAAGGCCAAAACATATGGAAGCTCTGCCCTTTTTATTTTTTCAGAGATAACTATTAAATTAACAAATGTCACATGTGGCCAATATCCTACCAAGTTTAGAAACAATACAGAGTTTTAAAATATCATGATATTGTGTTCTACTTTATCCAGAAGGAGGAGTTTAACAGCTTTATTGGTCCATTCCTATTAAGCAAAATGTCAAAACTTAGACGTTTTTGTTTCTAAAAATTATTTGGCACATAACAATAAAAACTCCCATGAAAAGTGCTTTTTATGTCACCAGGGTTGCAATAAATAGCCTTTGTTTTAATTTGGACTTAAACTTTTTAAAACAACAAAAGACTGAATTTCATTATAGAAATTTTAGCAATGTAAAATACTAAGCATATCCTTATTTGTAGCATTGGTTCAAAACTATCTACTGTTACTATTAAAAACTATTGACACAATGACTTCACACAAATTGGAAGAATTTAAAAATAGGTTTTTCATTCTTTTACAATTGATTGATGCTCAAAAAATGTTTGTTCTTCCATTCAGGTCCTCATTGAATATTGTTCTCTATTCTTTGTGATAAGCAAAGATATGCTGAGCATTTGATTAAAACCTTGATCAAGAGGGTCAGAAATTCTTTTCAACAATATTCTATAACAAAAATTTCTCAATCCAAAACAAGCTAAAGCTACTTATCTGTCCATGCATCAAAGTACGAATTTCCTGTAGCAAATTATTTATAAACAATTGTACATTTACCAGCTAAATTTTGTAGATATTTTTTTAATGACTGAAGGAACAATGCAGTACACAGATAAGGTGCTAATGAAAGTTGTAATGTGAAGAAAAAGCACTATCTAAATACACACTGCCATTCATTTTAGGCTGAAGCACGGGCATCAAACTAATATTAGCGAAGATTCTGTAAAATTTAGACACTACATAATGTAAAATGCAAATATTACTTACATTTCTATGCAGGCTGAGTAATCAGTACAACAGAAATTTAATGCATTCTTAATTGAAAAAATATAATTAGACGACAATGAACATAGTGTAACTTTCAAAACAGCTTATGCGATAGAATTAATGTCTTAAAATAAATCAAAGGTTTACACATTTAGGAGGATTTTAAAGACTCCTCGGTGAAAAGACAGAAACCATTCAACTGCTCAAACGTCATTTGGTTTTAACTCAAGATTATGAAAACAAGAACAAAGTGACAAATGAGACTTACCCAGAAAGCGGATCCAGTGATATTGCCCTTGGTTGGTCCACATTTTTCCAAAACAATACTTTCCTAAGGGTCCCATCTATATTTGAAACTTCAATTCGATTCGTTTCTGAATCTGTCCAGTAAAGTTTTTTCCCAATCCAATCCACAGCTAATCCTTCGGGACGAACCAAGCCAAGTGATGCGACATTTTCGGTTTTTTTACTTCCCAAATGAGTCCGCTTAATTTTTTCCGAACTCACGTCCGTCCAAAAAATAAACTGTCCTTTATAATAATAATCCAACGCAATGGCATCTTCCAGACCATCGACGACTATCGTTTCGTTTCTCCCTTTGTGATTAACTGTTTGTAAGATGCGAATGTCCTTTCGATTGGCATAGAGCAGTCTGGGCGACGAAGCTGCTGTCGGATAACAAGAAGAAAAGAAAATATCAGTGAGTGAGTGACTGATCTTAAACAACAATCTCAGCACAAGTTGTGGAAGGCAGAGATTTCAAGTTGTGCTGAATCATAACAACGAGGAAATATGGTCACAGTAGTTATGTACAGCGTTTAAATTATTATAATTGTTCTTATTCATTTATTATTGAAACTAGACATCCTTTTCAAGCATCAGATAAAAGAAAAAACACGCCAAGAGATATAAAATGTTATCTGAACACATTATTACTGCATCCACGTTCCACGAGGATTTGCTAAATGATCAGTAAATAAACCGCAGAACCAACGTACACTTCATACATTGATATCTTGAATAACGTGGCAACTTCCAGAGAAAACACTTTGATATTGATCAAGAACTAAAAAGGAACTATATGGCTTGAAATGGATAAGAAGTTAACTTCTTTTAAAACCATAACAAAGAACAGCACTTCCTGAAATAATGACAAACAAACTTGCATAATTCCAGTCAGAATTGACATGCTCAAAGCTGTTCATATTAAATCTGCAGTGATTTCAGTTGGCCGGAACTTACGTTAAATTGAGATTCAAACCATATTAGCGACCTCCTCAAATACAACACTCTGCCAACACTATCAAACCTGGTGCATTACTAACAACTGAATAAAAATTACTGTTCTGATAAACAAGCGAAATAAACGCGCCACGTGCAAATCGAACAAAATGAGTGTTGGCAACTTGGAACATTTGTTGTTGTTGTGTTGTGAGGAGACTTTGTCAGGAGTCTAACCCGCTGGTTGAATTACACTCTCCACGGGGTTTCATCAAACATGCTGCGCTGATTATCTCCTAGGACTTTTGACAGTATAAAATCGAACATGTTTTGTAACCTCGAAACCTTAAAATACATATCCCTCAGCCAAATGTCCAAGACAAAATGGTGGCGCATGAACACCAATTGCGTCCTACTCCTCGAAGCAGCAAGCACAAACTGTCCAGCATTTCTCAAACGCAAGTAGCTCACATTAACTTATTTGGTAATAGTGAATAAATCCGTCATTATGGCAGTACAAAAATCTGGAGCAAGAATTTTGAGGAAGAGAAAATCATACTTCTCTAAAAGTATCAATATCAGTGAGTACTTAAGATCAGCAAAGAAGCGAGAAGCGATTTCTACTCACCTTTACATGCTCTACACCACATCCAAAGCAAGCAAAAAAATGCTTGAAATTTCATTATACGCTATGTTTTACTTAATTCCAACATTTGGTCTTCAAATTATGAGTACACTGAGCTGAAACAACTATAAAATTCACGAAAATTTTAGACGAAAGCACAATGCATTTCACTCTCATTCCATAACCACCTGGATTCGAAGGATGCTTTGTGGACATGAAAAACATGCACCAATCACATCGCTCGCTCAGAACACGTGATCACTTGTAGTAGTTTACGAGTTCGCAGCTGCGCAGTGATTGGTTTAAGATGACAAAGAGGACGAATGGCGAAGGTTTTAACAAACTGACAGGGGTTTGATCACTCTACAAGTTTCAAATTAAGAGTCAGCAGAAAGTTCAGGGTCATTTAGTCTGCAATCTAAACAAACAAAAATTTCTGCAAGGTGTTAAAACAAGTTAAGTTCAGTTGTTTTCAAACGTTAGATCAAAAATAGAAAAAATTTGGCTGCTAGTTGGCCCCGTGACAGTAATTGACAAATCATTTACAAATCACAGCCAATCAAAACGTTTTGTGACGTTGCATTTTGTGGTTGAAGCTTGCTTAGCATGTTAGCTATTGTTCCATTGCTATAATTAATGTCAATCAACTATAAAGTCCTTTTAGCTCAAACAAAAAGACTGATTTGCATAAATGCCTTCGATTTTTCAAACAAGTACGTAAACTGTTTGCATGATTATGGTGTTGACCTTGAGCAAGTACGCTCCACTGACACGGCCAAAATGGCTTTTCATTCCTTTTAAAGTATCTTTATATCCAGAAGTGACCAATTATCCTCTCCAAAGATCTGCGGGATTGGTCATTCAACAAATTTTGTTTTGTGTGTTTATTTTATCCGTCAATCTCTTCTCACATTAGTCCGATCATTCTGCCAAATTGTCTGTATTAATAACTGGAGATAACAGAGGGACTTTTCATACCAGCAATATTTTCTCATCCCTCGTAGCAATATAGTCTATAGAATTCAGTAGCTGCTAAACGCCACGTTGAAAGCATTTGGCAATGTTTTCATCGTAATAAGTTTGATACTGATCCTCCAGGCAGACTTTTTCGGAGACACTACTTAACAAGTGAAGAATGGGCGGAGATTATTAACTGCATTTACAGTTCCTTTTAATCCACTAAGATAAAGGTCACGATTCTAAAGTTCGGCTTTCAAAATTGTTTAGTTTTTATCTTCTTTATCCTAACTTCTGAGAGTGTGGATGAAGGCAAACATATTTTCGCCATTGAAAGGAAAGTATAAATCATGGCACGCGTCGAGAATTTTAGTTTCAATCGTTTATTGTTTAAAGTTATATAATTAAACTGTACAACCTCTTCTTTTTCATACAACGCATTTGTGTAAAGAGCGTCATTTACAATACAGGGCCCGCATTTGAAACGCGTCTTAGAAAACACCAATTACAACAAAATACTCCGACAGTTTAAAAAAAGATTAACTAAAATGCAGCTGTTATAGAAGAATTAACTGAACAATAATCAAAATACACACTTTGTAATCCCGTCAAGGTAAGGCCAAAACGAAGACGATGCATCACTCCGAATAACTCAATAAGAAAATAATTCAAGCTAGCGGATTATTTAAAAATAAGTAAACTCCGACACAAAGTCACATCTTAATCAAGGAAAAACCTCTCCATCTATTGTTACGTGCACAACAACAAAACCTCAATGAAGCAAGATCAACTTGCAAGAATTAAAGCACCAAGATCGGGATTGTTAAAAAGACATTATTACTTAAACCTTGCTCGGCAGACGTTCTTAAAATAAGAGCAAAAGTAAGACTAAGATGTAATGCTCTAACTAGGTTGTTTCCATTCTCACTCATTCATGTTTGCATCGCGTCTATATGTTTTAGGGCGTCTACATGAACTAAAGGTACTACTACTACTACTACCACTACTACTATTACTACTACTACTACTACTACTACTACTACTACTACTACTACTACTACTACTACTACTACTACTAC
>JAOEJH020059590.1:0-10347 GCA_025448215.2 Palythoa grandis
TAACGGTTTAACAATATCGCAATTAGCACCTTTCTGCATTCCATTGCCGTTGACCTCCCTAGTTCTTACTCGGATCGGTACTTAATTTGTTTGTTTCAGTTCTAGTTTAGTGTCTGCCTTGTTACTAAAGATTATCATCATCATCATCATCATCATCATCATCATCATCATCATCATTATCATCATCATCATCATTTATTTATAAGCAGCAGGGAAGAGACTATTTTACAAACCTTTTTTTAAAAAAAATATTTACTTATTACACTATTAATATATATATAGATTAGTAAAAGCTTTGGTCCGTAACAATATAGAAACGGCTTTAATAACACGTCGTTTAAAAAGAAATAACACAAACAAAAGGTTTTCAAAGGAACGTGTATTACTTGTTTGTTTTGACATGTCCAGCTGGATTTAGGCTGTTTACTGATGACCCCATGTGATGTCCTTTCACACTAACTTCAATTTTCCCAGCTGTTTCCCATATATTGTTATATGGCAGTGAAACATGGCTATTGACAAAGGCATTTAATTAGAGAAAAGCACTGATGGAACTTACACCACGTTACTTAGAATACCTCTCAATGTTTCTTGGACTGAACTTATGACAAACGCTGAACTAGATGGTGATCGTCCAAAAGTTTCTGAAAAGATTGAAATTATCAGGTCACTATATGAGACATTCTGAGGAGGTTGCACCCAACTTGGTACTGTGGCAGCCATCATGATCACTAGGTCGACTAAATCGGCGAAAAAAACGAACAACATATACAGACAACCTTATGAAAGATAAGAACATACAAAGAATTGATGAGCTTCGCTCAATGATGCTAGATCGTGATTCCTGGAAATTGTCATAGAACTCGGGGGTGGTACCTGATCTAACTGACTCCCATATATATCAAGTCATATATTTACAAAATCGCTTTGAAGACAATGTGGAGACGTTGTGATCTTCGAATTCCGAGTTCAATTTTACGAGTTGGCCCGATAATAAACTAATGAGAACTTAGACTTGCCCCAAGTAGAGCAGCTCCATTTCTTCAAGAACATTTTCCAATTACAAAAATTGTATCAAGCTCTCGTCGATAAAGGTATCGCGATTACCAAACAAAAGTTGATATCCACCATTAATTCACCATACAGTATCAGTATCACAAACTACTCTATTTGTCTCTAATAAAAGCTCCCAACAAACAACAAACAAACAAACACATCCGCGATGCACTTTGGTTAGCTTCTAACCAGATCATGCCACAGCAGAAAAAGGACATCCTGTCACTCTGACACAAAATGTAAAATTTGAACTCATTTTTACACAAACATAGCCTTATTGTTTTATTCTGTACTTCCCGTGAAACAACTGCTGGTTGTGGACTCGTGTGGCCATAGATTGATTCAAATTCAAAACCGCCGCATGAATTGCAACTAACTGAGTGAAACTTTCTTTCTAATCTTATATTCATTTCTCTTCTTCTACAAATGAACAAAAAGAGCTTTTTGAAAGCACTTAACTTTTTTTATCGATAACTATACATAAAATACATTACACGGGCACTTGAAATTCGAATTTCATCTTCTCCTAATCTCGTGTTGAAAATCTCTCGCTCATTCGTTGCGCTCACTCGTGGGGATCAGTCTCAAAAAATGAAATTGTATCTCCGTGCGACTATGTATATATCTTGTTAAAGATATTGAAAAAAAATCTAAAACTGACTTTGCAACTGATTCAGTCTCCGCGTTGAAATTTGGTAAATAGTAAAAATCTTGTTAACGGCAATCTTAAACTTTCTGCCAGCCGGCTCACTCTTTTGGGGGAAAGAGGAAAAGCGAGCATCGAAGGCGCGAGAATGAATCTTGATTATTTGAACTTGAAGCGACGAGTGGAACATCGAAGTTCATTCTTGCGTCTTCGGCGTTCGCATTTTGTCTTCTTAACTGCAAAAAAAGCCGGCTTGTAGCTGAAATCTACAACAAAATGTGCTCACAGTGTTTTATAAATGGAAGAACCTCGATAAAAAAACCACAGGTCGATTACAAAATGAAGTGAAAGCCCCGGGGTGAAAGCGCTGCTAACTTCCGCTAACATAGGTCAGCCAAAAATCCCAAACAGAGCGCTCTAAGAATAATGTAACCGAACGGTTCAAGTCTGCAAAATACCCGCTCGAAGTTTAACGCAAATTGGCTGTATGTTTGAGTGCGGCAAGTAAGCAACGAACAATTAACGAACCTCATTGGCCAAGTAGCAAGACTGATAATTTTGTTTCGAGCTTTTGTTAACGAAATTTTTGTTGAGTGGACTTCGTTATTACAGATTATACTTTTTTTAAAAAACTTATTAATACTCTTCTTTAAATAAAACTGAAATTACGTCAAAAGACATCCTCTGAAAGTATTGAACCAAACATGGAGCAAAACTTTGCGGAAACTTAAGATTAACAAAAGGAACAATTTATTTTACTCAAATACTTTGAAACAAACAAACACTCCCTTTACCCACGATATCACGAGAAATCTTTATGATTCGTAGATCTGTTAGCACTTATTTCAGTGTTGCGATATAAAACCAAGTCCGTCTTTTAACAAAAAACTCCACGCAGTAGATAACTACAGTTTATAAAAATACGTTTTGCTAAATCAGTGAAGGACGGGTAAGTATAACTAATAAAAACCTTCACAACAAAGCAATTTTAGATTTTTTCTTTGTAAAACAGAAACTCATGCATTATAGCTAAATGAGTATTTAAGAGTATTTATAGTAGGAATGATATGCCTTTCGTTTATGTAACGAGAACTGGTATTCCAAACATGGAAATTCGATATTTGTCTTTTTATTTTGTCCTCTTAGGAATGTTCACTTCATATTTGTCACAACGAAGAGATTAGAGTCTGTTTCTAACTAAGTTGTTGTCTTTAGGATTTTCTCCTGACGTGATTGCGGTCTCTGCATAACAATAAGCGGACTTCTTCACCGTGTAAGTCTTTCCGTTGTTAAGCCATAATGCTGGGTGTGAGGCGCTAAGCCGATCCAAACTTTTCAATCGGAACTGCCTTTTTAGCGCAAGTAGTTTAAAACATAACGGAAATTCCTAGAAGATGACCCAAATTAGCTTAGAGAATAAATCAGTAGAAAAAAAAGAATCGGTTAGCTTTTTTAAAATTAAAGGAGAGTGAAATTTAAGCAGATTGAAACTTGGAGGAAAATGTGTAATTTCGCCGCCATAGTTGGAGTTGTGGCTAAAACTGAACTAACGAAAGAAATACACAATGTGTAAGTTTAGATCGCATCCTACGTGACTCAGTGCCCGCTCACACTTCACAAGCTGTTAATAGCCGACAGACGGTCGGACGACTTGATTTTCGACTAGTCGAGTTGTGTTTATATTTGTTGGTCTATAAAATCGACTACACACGGTACATTTTATTTTTTTACCCTTTTCGCCAAATTTTTCAAAAACACTTGAAAGTCATGAAAGGAAATCACCCGTTAAATCATCCAAGATTCCAAGACACGTTCTGTTAACTATTTCAGAAGAAAATTCTCCAAAGTCTATTTAGGAAAGATTTCAGTTACATAAAAAGTTACGAAACTGAATATTTTTGCTTTGATTCAGTTACAAGCATGAATATCATTTCAGCATTTTTGGTTTCATAAATCGAACCGACTGGATCCTAAGGTTTAAATTCAATTTACGTTGTGTATTTGTGTATAGCTTAAAAATAAACTTGCTGTGATTAGGGTTACGCCATCAGAACTCCCGTTCAAGAACTGGCGACATGCTTTGCGCTGTCATGTTGTTGCTATCTTTCAGACAAGTGTTGGTAATGCGTATCTCACTTCAGATGTATGCACTGAAACAATAGTGGCAGTTGTTGAATACAATCGAAAGTTCCGTTCTACTTTGAGCTGCAACTGTAGTTCATTCTTTCAGCTCTTTATTGACTTCAATTAGTTCTTCGTTTAGCTGTTCATTTAACTGTTTCAGCACAAAAAAATTGACTCGATACGCCCTCATTCTTCTTCAAACCTTGCTACTTGAATTCTATATCGCGGGAACTCGGCTTTTTACTGCATTGTTCTAACAGTATCCTTAAACTAAAGCCCGCTAGAATTTTATTTTTTCAATCAAAATTTTCAAAGGTTTTATCTTTTGAAAGGCTTTAATGAATGTGTTCATGGATTTTGTGGAAAAAAATCATTCTTAGTGCGTGACTTTTGTTGACTTGGAAGTTACACAGGAGTGCCCATTCATTTTTAAAGCTTTCGTCATATTGCCAAACCTGTTGTTCAAAACTTGATAGAGAACCTATTTTCCAGCCAAGATAACTTCATCACAAGAAATCTATATTAATTAAAAACAGGAGGCTTTAACATGAATTGGTATTAAAGCGTTTCCGCTGGGAAATTAAACTGATAACGAAGGCGGGAGGTAACTGCGTGAATCATGCCTTACGTCAATGCTGAACCCGAGCTCTGGTTGAAGAAAATTTTCATGTAGAAAACACACATCCTAGAATTACATTCTGTTATCCTCCTTTTATAATAAAAAAAGTGTCTCTCGTAACTCCTTCTCTAAACGTAAAAATAGATAGCATATTAAAGCTTGCAACATAAACCGAGTTATAGCTTATACTGCCGGTTTATAGTTGACTGGCTTTTTTGAAATAGTTGCATCGTTGCAAGAAAATTATTACCAAGATAAGGGTGTGACACTGTACTGACAGTGTATCGGACAGTTTTACTCGTTCAATCTTTCTGGTCTTAGAGAGTTTTACAGCTGACAAAACATACTTTTGCATGCAATCTAGCTCAAAACTGATCTGCGTTGAAAGTTTTGAGCGAACGAACAAGGAATAAATTAACCAGTCAGGCTGCAAAGTGACTCGCTCTGTCCGTTCACTCCCGACTCGAAAGATTGCGCTAAACGAATTAAATTATATTCTGACGCAAATCTTGGACAAAATATAGCGGGTTTCTAAAATTTGTTTTAATTTGTTTGCTTTAGTAACCAACTGTCTGGAAAATTCAGCAAAGTTTGCTTTTGTTGTCTGCTCGTCAAAAAAGTGCGAATTCAGCAGCTGCATATGAATCAAGGAGTTCCATGTTAAACAACATACTGCGGCATTATGATCACTTGCATTAAACAACGGTGGACTTTTAGCAAGCAATAAAATTTTTTAGAAACTCAATACTCAATATACACAAATAAATAAATGAACAATGTACATTTTCACAAACTGTAATAAACAGATTTAACCACAGACACAGTTGCATGCCGAAAAAGAAATATCAGCTGTTCTAAGACTAAGTGAAAACTGAAAACAGAAATGCTATTTAGCAACTAAATTTTATCAGAACTATATTTAAATTTCGAGGAAATAGATAATTGCTTCACCATACATTCTTTTGTAAAAACTTGACGCCTTGAAGATCACACTGCCAAATTCCAGAGTGGGAAGTTATGTTCACAGACACAACAAAATCTCGCACATAAATTTTCAAAATTCTTGCTTCTATAGCGTTTACACTTGAGAAATATAAGTTTATCTTTCCTTTTAATTCAAGGACGAATTCAGACTTTGAACTTAAGCGTCATTTAACTAAATTTACCTACGTTGATGAATTCAATTTCTCACCTCTGTTAATGAAAACTCCGGGAGTTGAAACTCTTCTGTCATGGGCGCCCGCACTTGAAACAGTTTTGCTTTCTCTTCGATATACTGTCGATGGAACAGTGGTCACAGAACCAGCTTCTGTTCTCGTTTGGTACGAGCTGACAGTTTCGTTTTGACGTTCAAGAATTCGGGAAAACGGTTGAGCGTACAAAGGAAACGGGCTATATTGTCCATACTGAAACCCACAGTACACTGGTAGCGGAACGGCTACATTTCGTCTTTCAAATGGAAGAACGTAAAGTGGACATGTTTTTCTTTGACTTGGAGCTGAACGCTTCGCAAAGTCTTCTTTCAGAATATTCTCAACAGAAAACGCCAAATTCGGCCTTGTTGGCATGTGCCCTTGTTTTGACATTTGGAATGCAGACCAGACGGCTAAGACTTCCCTCCTGTAAGACACAAGTCAAGTGAAACTTAAATTGACGCGTCACAAATAAAGTTCAAACTCGTTCAAGCAGACGCCCAAATGAAAACAATAGATCACGTGAGAATTTAAAATAATTGCTAATTAAAGAAGTATTGTCTCTTTGAAAAGATCACTTCACCACGAACTGAAACAACAGTGAAATATTGCTCCAAATTGTTATGAATTCTCAGCGCTGTAACCTCTAGAATTTGAGTTCTTGTTAAAAGTAATACCTGTAATTTTGAAAAGCTTCAAAGTTTATAATAAGTAAAATTTCACGCCCCTCGTAGCAAAGCATAGAACAATGGACACAAATTTCTTCACAGCCATACACAGCACGTCAACAAATTGTAATTTCGCACTTCCGAAATCTTTTCTTACAAAAGATACTTACCCAAATAGAACTTTTCAAACCACTGGTTTGAATAAAAAATGTTTGTGTCGACATGCTCAACTGAAAATGGATGGCGCAAAGCGGCTAATTCTTTGATTACTTCCGTTGAGGACAATTGACCGAGGATGCGAAACAACACGAATAAAAACCTGGGGTCGCTTCCTGAACGAAAAATACTTTTGGTTTTTCCTCATTCGGCTTGAATAATATTTACTTTCAACGTATAATCCCTTGGATAAACATTAAGTATAATAAACAAAGCTTGCGGGATTGAATATCACTTGCTGTGATCTTATCTGGAAACAACGCGCACAATATTTTGCAACACGTCTTCCTTCGCGTAGCCAAGGGAAAAAAGAATGCTGTCTGGCAATATTAATTATTCAATAAAAACAATCTAAAAATGATAAAAAAAACCCAATAACTTAACGAAGATATAGCAGCAAATGAATAGGAATGCATTTCTAAATGAACATAATTAACACTCTCTCGTGATTAAATACTCATTGTCTCCTTTTGAATAAAATTTTCGCCAAATACTTTAGCTCTTTACAACACCACACTCGTAGAATCTTGTAGGTCCTTTCTTACAATTGCCATTGTTGTTGTTGGATAACCTATTGTTTCTATTTCACTTGAAAACAGTCGGCGCAGAGCTTTAATATGGCTTCGTTTCCTGTTTGACTTACGTTGATTTGGTTTAGTAAACGCCATGCCTGTAATTATAAATTAGTCCCCGATTAGGCGGATAAAAATAAGTCATAAGTACTTCTGTTATTTAATTGTAAAAGTATTACACATACTTTAATAAAGTTCTGCTAGCCTTTTGTGTAGTAAACAAAAAGCTGAGGGCTTTGAGTACAGATTTGCCTCTTTTGACATTATCTCATTTCAGAGCACTTGAACAGCTCGGCCCAACGACGCCCTGGGGCATGCGTCAGCGAAAAGTTTGTGAGCTTTATCGAAATGCCTGCCGGTCGCAAAAAAAGAACGCATAGCAATACTTAGACAATTTACGAGTCATCCCGGATGGCTTCTTTTCGCATGTACTGATATTGAACTCTAACAAAATATCTACTTTGTTTTTTTCCGCATTGTTTCGATCTCGGATCAGATTTTCCACTTGTACAACGATTCTTCATCTCGTTGTTTTTCTGAACGATGGAAACATCTCCAAAATCAAGCGCCTTTTTATATATAGAAACTGTTTGATCCAAATGATTTTGCGATCTTGTTATTAAGATTTTTTGGACAGTCTTACCTCAAAACAGTTCACAAGTCAAAAAATTTGGCGCCCGGCGACACTTTTCATATTGCATAACAGCGCATAAGATAAATATTAAAAAGGGAACGATTTGAAATACTCTTTGTTCGCAGTTGAATGACCCGAAAGACAAATTTAAAATTGGTCAAGTTAAGCCACTTCCCTGAATTAACCGACTAGCTTTGATAAAACTTTCACCATTCAGCTGGTTTTGATGAAGTACCATTGATTTGTTATTGAATAGTTAATTATTTGATTGATTAATTGTTAATTACAAGACTCTATGTGCTGCTTTTTAAAAACTTTGATTTTTGAGACAATAGCGGCTTTGATCAGGTCTCTAATGCACGTTTAAGAGATTCATCTTACAAAGGGAATGTCAGAAACTTTTAAAATAACCAAGGTTTATTTTAACTCTCGAAAACTATGTTTTTTTTAAAAAAAAAAAGTCCCCTTTTTTCAGTTTTCGCAACGGAGCATAAAACTTATGGGTCTCGCCTTAGGATATGGGAAGAATGTTAACGAATGGCTGACGCTCCTAACGTCAACTCCTCTCCATAACCGACGGCTAATTCGAAAAAACAGTATTGTCAATCCAGCCATAAGGAATATATAGTCCAATTCATAAAGTGTAATCACTGCAAAAAAATATTTTACCGAAATTCAACAAATAAAGATATCATTTCAGTATTGGGTTTTGGTGTTTCCTGTAACTCGGCGAAGCGAAAGTTTGGACATTACGTCACTAATCATGCTTACATAAGCAACGCGTGTAATTAGAATTCCAATAACGTAAGCTGCCGAAACTTTAACTACCAGGTTTTGTTTTGTTTTTTCCTATTAATTTTTGGTTGATACGTCAATAATAAAAGACAAGAGCTTTTATCGTTAAAACGAACAAAAACAAACTTATCAGTTTATCACTCGTCCAACATCCACGTATATTTTTTCATTGTATTTGTTTTAACAATGGACAATGGCGGCAGGTGACCAGCCAGTTGCATTCCTATCTATACTTAATGTATGTTGCATGTAAGCAGAAATATATTGTTCGTTCTTTATCAATCGCATTGGAGTTGCTAGATATTAAACTAGAGTTTTTCTCTGGAGTTTTTCTCTAGTTTAATCAGTGTTAACACAGTGGCTGTTTTTATTTTATATTCCTGGATCCTATACCAACTCACAATGATTACAAAGCCTCCTTTGAGATCCTAGTACTCACTAACATTCTGATGGTGACAGTAGATGCTGCCGAAACATGTATATATACGTATACTATGACGAGTGTCGTGATTTCCCTGAAAGTTTTTAGTGCGAAAGATAATGCTTCAGAAAACCAAATAAGATGGAACAAAACAATTCATTTCATTACTTTGCCTGAGGAGAACGCAAAATTTGAAGAAGCTAGCTTCTGGCCAACTTTATGCGGCCTTCTTTATGAGCATGAAAGATGTTGTTGCTTTAGAAAACTCATTGAGATGGAACAAAATAATTTGTTTCATTATTTTCGGTCGGAGTAATGAAAAAACAAACTTTGTCTTTGAGCAAGTTTGCTTTTGGCCAACTTCATGCAGTGCTTTTCCAAATCAAAACAAATTTCCTGTACTGAATAACTTGATAAAACTTTTAATAATAAGTTCATTCTACCACTTGTTCCAATCTAGTTCTTATTTCATTTTGATTCTGGTAAAAAAGTAAATATACTAGAATTGAAAGGAAATCAGCTATAATAATGATAAACAATAATACAGTTTATTTCAGTAGGCTAATCTCATCAATACCAAGTATTGCTATCAATGAAGGCCCTACATAAATAAATAGCTAAAAATGAAACTTAAATATAAGATATGAATATAAAATACCCAAAGAATTAAAGTTAAATAACCTATGAAAATTGGAGATCATTAAAATACTTAAAAATACTGGTCTTGAAGAGGACTAACGATTTGCATATCTTAACATCACTGTGTAAACGATTAAATAATGAGGGAGCCACCACATGTACAAGATACAAGGGCTATCTTTAAAGCTTCAGATGAAGCAAGATGTCGAAACGTAATTGACTTTATAATATCGCTAATTGTTAACTAAAGCGCATATGCATGTCCATTTCAATTATAATGTATGTCGCAAAGCAAGTGAATTTACAAAAAATGTTTGGAAACGCAATACAAAATGTACTACAATGACCAGATGACACTTTTGAAACTGACATGCAATAACTATATTGACAGAGCACCAGAGAACGAAGATGGCTTCTTTTATTCTTAGTTGTGTGATCTAGAGCACAGTATAGCACTTGTCAAACACATTCCGCAATTATTGCAGACTTAGTTCCAGTTGCTAAACATTACTTAACATATAGAAATAAGGCTTAGAGTTTGGAAAAAAAAAAACTGTTCCATCGACCTTTACGGTATTTTGTCACAATCTTGTTTGTTTGAAAAACTTCTAGTTACTGTTGTCATAATCATGAACTGAGCTGAGGGATGGGCATAGTTTTTACTGTCAGTAATACACTCTTTTTTTTATAAGAATATACTTTATAAGATCTATTGAGGCTGAAATTAGCAAAATTTTAAGAATATTTTAAGAATAATTCCAGAT